>CM042190.1:5790197-5809182 GCA_023539305.1 Ilex asprella | reverse complement strand
ATGTGAGCAAGATGCTTCTGGACGCCGAATCCAGATATACCCCTTTGGAAAAGCTTGCGCTAGCCCTTATTAGTTCGGCACGAAAGCTCAGACACTACTTCCAGGCTCACCAGATTACAGTGCTCACCGACAAGCCATTGAAGTCGTTATTTCTAAAAGCCGATCTTTCAGGACGAGTGGCCAAATGGGCCGTTGAATTAGGAGAGTTTGACGTCCGCTTTGCACCCAGAAATGCAATTAAGGGCCAGATAGTCGCCGACTTCATTGCAGAATTTCAGCCGAACAACTTCTTGAGAGAGAGCCTTAGCGACGAAAGAGATGACTCCAACGGCGAATGGATCCTTTCGGTGGACGGGGCCTCAAATTAGAAGGGTGCCAGAATAGGAATTATCCTCCAAAGTCCTGAAGGATGTACACTGGAGAAAGCAATCAGACTTGACTTCAATGCATCCAACAACGAAGCGGAATACGAGGCCATAATTGCCGGAGTCAGGTTGGCAGTTGAGTTGGGGGCAAAGAGGCTCCAAGTATTCTCTGATTCACAGTTAATTGTAAACCAGATAATAGGGGAATACGCGGCTAAGGACGAAAGGATGATAGCGTATCAGGCCATCGCAGAAAAAGAACTAAGGAAGATTACCAAGTATTCGGTCCATCAAGTTTCGAGATCAAAGAACACGCACGCCGATGCCCTAGCATCGCTGGCCTCCGCAATAGAGCAAGACTCAGAAAGATCTATCACCATTGAATTTCAAGCCGAACCAAGCATAATGACAACCAAAACTGATGAAGTTTTATGCAGTATTCCCGAGCCAAGCTGGATGGATCCAATAGTAGAATTTCTGAGAAATGGTGATTTGCCCGTGGATAAAAGGGAGGCACACAAATTACGTTTAAAAGCAACCAGATTCTGGCTCTCCCCCAAGGATGAGCTCTAACGGCGCTCGTTTGGAGGCCCCTACTTGAAATGTGTACACCCCAGTCTAGTCCCAGACTTTCTTTCTGAAATACACGAAGGAAGTTGCGGAGCCCACACTGGAGGAAGGTCTCTGGCCCACCGAGCTGTTTCGCATGGATATTGGTGGCCCTATATGCAGAAGGACGCACAACAGTTTGCTCGGCACTGCCAAAAGTGTCAAAAATTTGCAACAATCCCTAGAAAGCCATCCTGCGAACTCCTACCCTTGGCTAGCCCCTGGCCCTTCGCACAGTGGGGGCTGGACATCGTCGGACCCCTACCTCGGGCATTCGGTAACAAGAAGTACCTTCTTGTTGCCACCGATTATTTCACCAAATGGGTTGAGGCCGAGCCATTGGCAAACATCAGAGACACCGATACCCGGAAGTTTGTTTGGAAGAATATTATCACGAGGTTCGGCATCCCCCATACACTTATTTCGGATAATGGTACGCAGTTTGATAGCGGCCCTTTCAGAACCTTCTGCCAGCAATACGGAATTCGGAACCACTATTCTACACCCTCTTACCCACAAAGCAACGGTCAAGCAGAGATCACAAATAAGACTATCTTGGACGGAATTAAGAAGAGACTGGAGGATGCTAAAGGAAGGTGGGTGAAAGAACTCCCAAGTGTTCTATGGACGTACCGAACAACGCCACGAAGGTCCACAGGAGAAACACCCTTCGCACTAACTTACGGGGTGGAGGCAGTCATACCTTTAGAGGTCGGCTTACCCACATTAAGGACCGAACTGGTACAAAGCAGCTCCTATCATGCCGTCATCTCTCGAGATCTGGACTTAGTCGAAGAGAAGCGAGAACAGGCCGCTATAAGAATGGCCTCATATCGTCATCAGATGTCCCGAGCTTACAACAAGCATGTAAACCCTCGATCCTTCAAGATAGGGGATCTAGTCCTAAGGCGTGTAGTGGGGACCAACAAAAACCCGGTCCATGGAAAGCTCGGTGCAAACTGGAAAGGTCCCTACAGAGTAACAAAGGTCGGGGGCAGTGGATATTATGAGCTTGAAACCATCAACTCCCGGGCAGTACCTCGCCCCTGGAATGTTGCAAACCTCAGGAGATTCTACTTCTAGGGGTCCTTTTAAAGTCTTTACAGGGAACTCCAAATTACCTTTGGTAATCTATAAGAATTACTCTATTTATTTCAGAATCATCGATCAAAAATCTTGAGGTCCATAATTGTGTTTCCCCCATTTAATTAACGACCTACTGCCAAGGCAGGAAGGCAAAAATCCTGTTAGAAGCCTAGAGCTTAAATCAGGCGCAGCCACCCGATCTAACCCAAAGCCTTCGGCTAGGCATGACGATGCAAGCCGTTAAGGAACGGGTTCTAGAGTCCAAAAAATTGGCGGGTAGGTGCGAAGTAGAAAAGCCTAGCCTACAGAAGGGCTAGGTAAACCTACCGAACCGAGCATAGCTCTCTGCCTATCAACCTGTGGGAACCGAACAAAGAGCAAAACTCGAAGTATTGTGAACACACTGAAAATGATGTACAAGTAACTCCACGCAGCGACCGAGCTCAACTATAAGGCCGAGCAATGGTCCAAACCCCATATCTCGTAAAGGCAATTGGCAATTAAACCGAGCTCCCGAAGGACGGGCCTAGCAGCCTCATCCAGAAATAATGATTAGTTGTTAGGAACCAAGCCCACAAATATGATATTACTGTTTTCTTGCAAAACACCAAGTAAGAAATCGCAGGGAAAGTGAAGCAACCGTCATTCGAAACAACTTCCATTTTATACAACTTTACAAAGCATTACACTCAAAAGAGAAATTTCAAAAACAGACTCTTACATCACCAAAAAGTTCACTTCTATTACACCAGAAAAAGAAAGAGGAAAACTCATGGAGCAGAAGACGAACTAGGTAAGGGGTTCCTCGAATAAAGGTCCGAAGATTGGGGAACTCCAGCCGCAGCTAAGGCAGCCTGCCAGCCCCTGCTAAAAAAGACCTCTTGAATCTTAGGGAGTTGCACCTCCAAATCTTTCTCAGCCTTCTCCAGACCTTCATTATAAGCCGCATCCTCCCTATCCTTGGCCTCGGACTTATATTGATCATACTCCTCTAGAAGGTTTGAGTATTCAAGCTGGGATTGGGTAAGCTCCATGTTGACCTCGTGCTCGGACTCTTTCAGTTGCCCAATCTCTGAAGAAAGCTTCTTGACCTCTTCGGAAAGGCTTTGGTTTTGAGCCTGAAGAGCCTTCACTTCCTCACAAAGCTTGGCGTACTCCTCGTCAGTACTTTCCTTCTTTGCTAAAGTAGATGCTCGGGCGTGGATAGCGTCCTTCATCGCTTTGTCTTTACGGGCAATCCGAGCTCCGACCTCATGAACTTTTTGCAAACCCTTAAAAAAAAAAAGGGATGACTACTTAGAGAAATTAGTCAAAAGAGGACCTACTGGGAAGGAAAAAAGAAGGCTACTCACCAAGACCATGTGTTGGATTGCCTGACGAGAAACTTCGTCGTCAGTCAGGGCCTCATTCATCGCCAGATCCCGAGGGAGTATCACTCCCCTAGCCAATCCAACTGCCACATTGAAGTCCTCTATGGCTGAATCCTTTGCTGTTATCTCCCTCCTTTTCGCCCGAAGAACTGGTCGGAAAGGGGGGTGGATGGTTGAGGGGAAGAGCTCAGATCAGGCTCTGAAACCCTTCGCCTTTTAGGAGCTGGATCTTCAGCGAGCTCAAAAATGGAATCGTCTTCAACCAATAAAGGCTCGTTAGAAGGAGGATCGAACTCAAAGGAAATTGAAATGTCTAAATTCTCCGGCTCAGTTGCCCATTCGTCGTTCAGCACATCGGTTCCGGTTCCAATCGCTGCAGCAGGAACCTCGCCCAAAGGTTCTTCGTCGACCACAATAGCGCGTTCGAACGATTCCTCCAATGGCTCGGTGATAGGGCTTGGATCAACGGTCGTTAGGAAATTTAGAAAATTCTTCACCGTCCTCCGACCCGAAGCCGCCAAAGAAGCCCTCTTCTTTCCCCGAGGCGTCTTCTCCCGAACCTCTTAGATTGCCTCCCGATCTGCTGCCAGTGTTGCATTGGGACGGCTCGGAACGGCAATGAAAGATGTGTAACCCGGGGTGTACCCAAGCAGTGTATGTGCGGCTCGGCAAAACAACGATTCATTGAAACTCCACACTTTCTGAAGTTGATCAAGTTTCACTGAAGACTCTGGGAATTTGCCCTTGACTGTTTCGCCTATGAAGACAGAATACCCAAGTTAAAAAATGAAGAAAAGAAGGTGGTTAATAGACTACAACTTATCCGACTACAACGTATCAAATACCTGGTGTGCCCTCTTCATATGGACAACGATAGGAAGGAACAGCACCAGCAGCATACTCCCAGTTACCGGAGACAAAAACGATATCATTCTCATGGCCTTTGTTGGAGTCTGGAAGATGTGTGACCAAATAGCGGTCCTTCTTCCTCACCGACAGGTAGTAACTATCCCCAGCAGCCTTAAGAATGTAGCAATGGAGTATCTCCCACAAACCCAGACTCAGGTTCAAAATCTTGTTCAGAGAGCAGACCCCCATTACGATTCGAAAGAAGTTCAGGCAGCACTGTAGGGGCAGAGTTTGGCTGCAGACAGCACCCAAATCAGAAGTGGATCAAGGGGAAACCGCACCCCTCCTTCAGTAATCGCACGAGTTGGTATGGGGATGGATTCTCTGGTACCAATCAAGGGTTCATCTTTCCCAGCAACCCTAACATCGACGTCATCTGGGATGCTGTATTTAACTTTGAAGGCAGGAACCTCTGAAGGAGTAAGAGGGGCCATTGATGGAGAAAAGAAGAACAGGGTAAAGATGAGAGAGAACTCGACAGGTGAAATGCTTGAGGGATAGTGTTTTCTAGCAAAGTCTTTGTGGCAGGAACTATGTTGACTGAACAGTCAAGAAGGATGTTTTTTAAGGAAGACGAAGTTCAAAAGGCGGTACTCTAAATCTGCTGCCAAAATGAAGGATATCACGAAACGCGAAACAATAATGATTAGAAGTGTAAGAAAACGGCTGACAGACAAGCAAACGTCTGACAGACGTTTTCTGGGGGCAAATGAAGGGGTTAAACCCCGTTGTTACACGTGTTGCAGCATTTTATGTGCTCACGTGGTGGTGACAAGACTAGGCACGTGACGTACACTCTGAAGAGCCATTTGAAGTCTTTCATCCGACCCGATCTCACTAGAGATCCATGAAACATAGGACCAGTCCGGTTCTCCTTGTCATCAAGCTCAAATCGATAAAGCAGTACAAGGCAAGAGCTCGGTCTGTACCAAACCGAGGTGGTTGAGCATTATCAGAAGGGCTCGGTTTGTACCAAACCAGAAAGCTCGATATGCTCGGCTAGTATTGGATGTGTTCGGCCTTTATTGTCCGAACTGATTCAAACGATACACAGATATAAATTATCGCCTAAGATCTAAGCAATCAGTTAAACGAGATCGACGAAATCAAATATCTTGATAATGATTATAGGCGAAGTATCAGCAACTTCCCAAAGGCGTGCCACCTTGCATCTAAATTGGTGGAAACCCTAAAGGGTTAATGACCTATAAAGAGAAGAGGAAGCCAAGGTGAAAGGTACGCAATATCCTTCTGGTCTTCTAGCATTTCAGATAATTCGTTTACTGACTTAAGCATCGGAGTGCCTTCGATCGAAGCACTTCGGTCTTGGGCAGTTTGTTCGTTTTGCAGGAAGGAGATTGGGAGATTAGGCACAATATACTATCTTTTCAGAAGATCATCAATCGAGTGTTGGAGGTATTATTTTTTGCCTCAACAAATGACAACACTAATAATTAGTAGACAAATATGGTTAATAATGGATAAAGTTTCTGCCATAACAACACTAATATTTAGTGGACAAATATGGTTAATAATGGATAAAGTTTCTGCCATAGGTCCTTCTTTTTCATTATATAATGCATTCAAGTCTCTGGTTCTCAATGCCTAAGAAGTCTACCTGTGAAGCACCTAGTTATATTTATCTCTTATCTCGCATCCATGTTTCTAGTTCTAAGTTATCTTGAATTTCTTATCCAACTAAATAAGTGAGAAAGTCAAGTCTCTCCAACAAAGAAATTAGGTTTCATCAGTCAATTGTTGCATGAAAATACAACAGATGTAAATCTTCTCCATCCCGAAACCAAAAACCAAACAATTCAAATTGGCCACTATTTTTGAACCTAGATTAGTCATCCAGCCCAGTAATACAAATTAACAATTGTGGCACAAACAAAAAATTCGTAATACTTTCATAAGTAATCCAAGATATAGAGAATTGTCTATGAACAACACATATCAGTTATAGTCAGTATCAATTTATCTGAGCAACGCCTAAAATGCTTATATACCAAAGGAATAGCGTACAACAAATGTCCAATACAAAATTTCATAAGAATGACCACAACGTCTTCCACCTCCAAGGCTAATAGAAGTGCAACTGATTTCACTTCATTCATCAGTCTTAATGGTAACTGTTTATATGCACCAATTGCACACTTATTCAAATAATTTCATCCAAAATATTCAACCAATGATCCATAGTAAGATTTTTTGAATATCCTTTAGTATAACATAAATCTAGGTGGATGTGATTTTCCATGAGCCCATCCATTACATGGTAAATATTTACATAACCTAAAACAACACAACAATATATTCAGACCCTAATATTAAATTACTTGGAGGAGTAATTGTCATGATTTCAGCTCATGTTGAAACAATCACCAATCATAAACACTATAGAGGAAATGCAAAATCGTTAACTCCAAAGTCAATGTATTGTACAAGCCCATTTATAATAAAATCATCTGCAAGAAAAAAAATGGGTAACACAAATATGCCCATTATTGTCGAATATATGCAAAAAATGAAAAAAATTACCTGGTTACTATAACAAAGTAATACAAAGAAACTCTAGCTAGGTAGACCAAAGGCCACGTGACGCCTTCTAAGTTCCTTTAATTTGCATCTCCTTTAACTTGTTCTCAATCAATGTTGAACTCAAAATAAGGGTATGACCAAGGAAAGCTATTTTTCATTAGCACATCCAAGAAATATTAATATAACATTTTTTTAAGAATGATAAACTCGAAAGAAAACAAACTATCCACCTATAATCACAACAGAACAATCTGAACAAAATCACTATATATCCATGTGCAACTATAATTAAGAGAGAAGCAAAATTTAAAGTCAAAACTCTAGATAGTTGGGCCAAATATATGTTTTACATAAAAATGGAAAATTAATGAAAGTTACCAGGAAAAAACTTCAAAGAGATGATCTTCTTTTAGGATCTAGTAGTATAGAGACCTGAATAGCTGAGTACACCAATATTGCTCTTTAACAATATAGCAATATCACATTTATCTATCTTCAAATGAAAAAAGATCGTATTTACCTTTGCCATCTGCCCAAGATTCAAATATCGTTGTCAGAGCCCCTGAGCAATGACAAACTCTAATTATCAGTTAACAATCCATGACTTAGATAGTCCAATGGCTATCCATTGAAATAACAGTCCAATGCTTATTCATGACAAAGACAAGTTCATAACTATTAGAATGACAATATCAATGCAATAATAGTCCACGACAACAACCAACCATGGCATCACCCAACAAGCAAATTAGTCCAATGGCTGTCTATTACCCAATGCATAAACTAGTAAAATTAGCCGCATAACCACAATGAGATGAAAAAATAGAGAGGAATTTGAGGAGCAACAAAAAATAATGAAACAAATTGCAAATAGTTGTTCAAAAAGTTTTGGTAGAAGCGTAAATTAAAGATGCTAATAAAAAAACTTAACAGATTGAATTGAAAGAATGAAGGGTAGCAGTCTCGCAGAACACCTACGCAATCAAGAAGATTCATCACATATAATGAGTTCATCACAACATAGATTGGTTTTGTAACCAAGAAAAACAAAAAATATGATGAATTCATTATAGCATAGACTGGTTTGTGCAACCAAGAATAACAACCCAACAAAAGACCTATTAGTTTGTGCAACCAAGAAGAACAAAAAAATTCAGCACACCATAGATTGTACAAAACTATGTTCAAATCACTTTCGTTTGTGCACAAGTATAAAATAACAACAAAATACATAAAAGTAAATCAAAAATTCGGGCCACAGATTGGCTCAATCAACCAATAAACCAGAAAAGGACGACAAATATTGAACCATAAAATGCAACCAATAACTCACATGGCCCATAGAAACAGTGGGTTTGCCAACTGAATGAGATGACCATCTTCATGAAATAGTACTTGAGCGAAGCATATAAAACAAATCAATCGTAGCAAGCAAAACCAGTTGGTGAGAAAACCAAAAATATATGGAATACGAATCATCTTACCACATCAGAAACTTTCACTAATCTAGACCTTCGGGACGACAATTGATGAAATCAAAATGCAAGAGGTCTTTGGTTTCTTCTTGAACGAACGGAAGTTGAGAGGGTAACTGCTATATTCATTACACAGAAACAGAAAGGGCACCATCTCACAATAATTATGATGAATAAAATTAGTTTTATACGATTAGTTAAGGCACAGAAACAGAAAGGGCACCATGTCGTAATAGTTATGATGGACAAAATTGCTTTTATAAGATTAGTTAAGGTCAAAATTGAAACATAAAAGTTTTTCTCATGGTACTTTTATAGGTAGTAAGATAAGATAAGATAGTAAGATAAGATATAGATTATTGGGGGATATGATTGACTTTATATCAATAGTTAAGAGTAAAAGTGGAATATAAATATTTTTTAGAGTAATGCTACACTAAACAAATTTTGGGATCAAATTTGGAGCCCAAATGACATGACAACTGAGTTGGACTTCTTTATTTGGTATCATGTCATTTAGGTCCCAATAAAAACTTCAAATAATACGTTATCATGTCATTTGAGCTCTAAATTTGGTCAGTATAACATTATTATATTTTTTAATTATCCCTATTTTTTAAAATAGTATATATTGATAGATATACAAAGTAGAAGCAAGTGGCCAGCAGCCTCATCTGATGGTTTCCCTTTTGTCATACAATCTGGAACCAATACCATATCAGGTGGCCACAGCACCAAACTAGAACTTTTCATTGTGTTTATTATATTGTACATCACGAAATGTCTCTGGCTCTTGTCACCATCATCAAATGTCTTTTTTACTGAAAACCTTCTCTTCCACTTTTTTATTTTTGTAATTTTAAATCTAGTTGTCTACTTCAAGGGGAATTAGAACCAAGGAACTTGGGTTAGAGTATCCAAAACATTTCAAAACTAAAAACAAAAACATTTTCCTTATAAAAAGTGATTAGAATTGATGAGATTCGAATTGTGTATTTTATTTTTTAAAAAAGAAAATTGCATGAAAAATATTTAAGAAAAGACTTTTCATCTTTTTTAGAGTATCCATATCAAATTAAGGGATAAAAGAGACTCAAATTTATACCAAAATTTTTAATGATGATTTAATAATTATATTTTATTTAAATTTATTTGTATTTAAATTTTAAATTTTCTTCTTTTAAATTTTAATTTTTCTATTAGAGATGATGTTACTGATCCATTGGATGGATCGACATGATCATTATTCTTGTAAAAAGTGGTTTTGTCCTGTGAACGGGGAATATAATCATGTAAAAGAAACTTCTCAACTCGCTGATTGCGTCTCCGCATCTGAATGTCAAAGTACAATAATAAAAGCAATAAAAGAGAGCATTTATTTTTGGATTAGTGGGATTCTTATTCACCACCATTGCATTGAAAGTAGCCTCTCCGCTCCGCTCAGCCATTGGCCTTTTCAGCATTTACTTTGAAATTTCATTCTCACCCAATTTTCTTTTTGCTTTTCTGAATGCTTTGTGGGTCCCCAACACCAATGCATTAGCAACTTCAGATAATCTTTATGATGACAATCATCAACTCCTTGTATTTCTTGATTCGTGGTACGCTTCCACAGCCATGGATGAACCAGGTTAGTTTTTTCTTTCGAATGTTTGTGTTTTTGAACCTATATCTGTTTCTTTGAACTTTTGGGTATTGATAACTGGTCTTAATTTGATTGGTAGAGCACATTTTTATTTGCTATAATCTAGAAGCCATGATTTTGGTGTTGCTATTTAATATATCTCTTGATGCGGTGTTATTTAATATTTTTCTGATGGCTTTTTAGTAATTTGATAGCTTTGATCATCTGAGTTCTGAGATATACGGTTCTTGAAGCTCTTTTCGTTGTTGTTATTTTGTAGACTTGCAATATTACATACGATTTTGTGTCAATTAAAAGACATGCTTTCGTAACAGTTCCAAATTGTCATCCTTGTTGTCATTTAGTTGCCACCAGTATTTTATTCAACGCTATCATTCCCAACCCTAGATAAAGGTGGAGGATTGCGTTACCTAGTTGACAGTCAACGTAAAACATTGTCGGATCTACCATGATGAATCCAAATAATGATATGTGCGCTAATACTAGGTCATTCCCCATAACTTGTTGCACCTGCTTTGGGGCGTTTCAAATAATTAATTAGTGGCGTTGCGCCTGGCATGAGGCATTTCAAAAAATCAATTAGGGGCACCAATGTGGAGTGATAAATGGGCAAGGGTCTTCGCGCCATGGACAGACACGGGAGTAAGGAAGCTAGTCCACGATGATAGACTTAGATTAGCAACATGAAACATAGATACACTCACCAGCAAAATAATGAAATTAGTAGACATTATGAGCAGGAGAAAAATTACTATAGCGTGCTTATAAAAAACTAAGTGGGTAGGTGAATAGACAAAAAAGATAGAAAATCAGGATTTAAGATTTACTATATGGGAAAATATAGACGAAGAAATGACGTAGGAATAATTGTAGATAAAGACCTAAAAGATAGCATATGAACATTTACAGGAAAATGAGATAGAATTATATTTATCAAACTTATAGTCATAGAGAATATAAATGTGATTAGCACTTATGCACCCCAAGTAGGGTTAGACGAACGTATTAAAAAACAATTTTGGGAGCTAATGGATGAATTAGTTCAACATGTACCTATACGAGAGAAGATAATCATAAGTGAAGATTTCAATAGACGTGTACGAAAAGATAGGGCATAATATGAGAGGATGCATGGTGATTATGGATATGATGATCGAAATGAAACCAGAGAAAGTATTTTAGAGTTTTCAATAACATATGATCTTGTAGTGGCAAACACCTTGTTTAGAAAACAAGAAGAACATTTAATACAAAACAAAATCCAAGTAGACTATTTCTGATGCAATTCATAAGATGCTCAAGGAAATGCAAATTCGAAGATGTGAAAAACAATGAAATTGGCTTTCCATCAAGACAAAGATTCATGAAACCTAACATTATTGTATTTTGAGTCATATTTTAAGTTAGTTTGAGTCAATTTGCTATTATTAGTATTTTATATATCATTTTAATAGTTTTTAAACTCAAGGGTATTTTTGTAATTCTTGGAGTGGACTTCTCCCTCAAAACTTGATTTGTGTGGAGTAGAAAAGAGGAGATCGGAGTCAAAGGGAATGATAGCACCAAAGTGAAAGACCTGCTTCAAGGCAAGAAAAATTTCTAGAATGGGTCATAATCTAACCCGTGGGCTCTTTTTGGGTCAACCTCTAGTACTAAATATGCTAGAATTTAGAGTTTTAGTTTAGTTTATTTTAGTTTTTTAATTTTTAGTGATCTAGAGTTTTTAGAGTCCTAGAGACTTTGGAATTCTAATCTTTTGGGATTAGGATTACTGAGAACTCTATATATAGCTAGTGATATTTTTAATAATGAGAGAGAGATATTTTCAGAAATTTCAGGAATTATATGCTTTTTGAGTTGTGTGATGCAATTCTAACACCTAGGTGTAGTGCCTAAAGAACCCTAAGAGTGATTCCTAGTCAAAGTTACTATTCACATTACTGTTCATAGCCCCTAAACACCCTATTTTTAATTTACAAAATTGTCCTACATCAGTTTTTTAAGTAGAAGAATGGACCGCTTACATCTAAAGATTGTAAGGTTATCTCGAGGGAGAGGTTAACATCTTAACACATGGTAATAATCCTAGATTTATATATTAAGGGCAACATAGGGTAAGGAGAAGTATTAGAAAAAAAAACGAGATGGTGAAATCTAAAACATGAGAAACTAGTACTATTTAGGAGTAAAATTCTTAAAGAGCTCGTATAAAATCTGGAGGATCAGACTAACGTTATGTGGAGTAGGATGACAAAATACATTAGGAAAATTTTGAAAGAGGTTTTTAGTGGGTCGAAGGGTAGAGGACTTGTGAGAAAAAACATTTGGTGGTGGTATGACAACGTACAAGATATAGTTAAAGTAAAGAAAGAATCCTTTAAGAGATGACTAAATGATATAGATAATGAGAACTTCTAAAGATATAGCTAATAAATAGGTTAACAAGATAGTTAGAGATGCGAAGTTAAAAGCGTATAACAAGTTGTACAAAAAATTAGGTAGTAAAGAAGGAGAAAAAATATCTATAAATTAGTTAAAACTAGAGAAAGAAAAATAAGAGACTTTAACCAAGTTAAGTGCATCAACGGTGAGGATTCAAAGGTTTTAGTTAAGAATGAGAAAATAAATGATCGGTGGAATTCATGAAATTAGAGCACACATGTTCTTCCGTATAATGAAGAATTTAGAGGTAGAGATTCCATTGAAAAAAAATAAAATTAGGCAAGGTTGTAGGACCGGATAAGATTTCAATTGAGTTTGAAAATACTCAGAGAATGATGGGATGTCGTGGTTAACGAAATTATTTAATAGAATTATTGCTATTAGGAAAATGTCCGATGAATGGAGAAAGTATTTTAGTTCTTATTTATAAAAATAAAGGAGATATTCACAATTGTAATAATTATAAAGGGATGAAATTGATGAGTCATACAATAAAACTATAGGAAATAGTCATTGAATGTCACCTCAGAATTGAGATTACAGTTTTGAAAAATTAATTTGGGTTTATGCCTAGTAGATTAACTATAGAGGCTATATATTTCTTAAGGACACTCTATAGAAAAATATAGAGAAGAAGAAAAATTTTCATATGATATTATAGATCTTAAAAAGGTGTATGATAAAGTGCCTAAAAATGTAATACGAAAGGTGGTTGAGAGAAAAATGAGGAATCAACAGGTATATTGTGGTGATAAATGACGTGTATGACGAGGCTATGACTACAATTAGATCTTCTGTGGGAGAAAATAAAAAATTCCCAATCACGGTGGAATTACTCAAAGGATTAGCTCCAAGTCTATATCTATTCGCCCTAATTATGGATGAACTCATAGTTATCAAATCGAGATATGTATCAGGAATTGAAATCTTGGATTTGAGAATCGTAGGATTCAATAAAAAAATAGAACAATGATAAAAAAAATAACATGTACATATTTAAAATAGGAGAGATATTAAATATTGAATATTATTGTATTTTAAAAATAATTAATTGTCGTTATTAACATGGTTACGTTATCTAAATGGAAAGATGCTAGCGTTTATAATTTTTTTAAAAAGCTACACTTGAGTTTGTACCTCTGTTTCTTAATTTCTTAATGCATAATAAATCGTTTTTCTCAAAATGGCCACGATAAAAGATGTATAATTTTTAACCAACAAATAACTATTGTCTTCCTACCAATGAAGTTAAACTAAAATAGAAAAAGTTTATACTAATTCAGAAAAAATTCATGTTAATTTGAACATGTAAACTTAGAAAATTACTTCCCACATTCGATTGAAAAATAAAATTTTGGTGAAAAACAAAAAATAGAATATTTATTGAAGAAGAAGAAGAAGTAGAAGTAGGGTATGTTAGAATTTGATAATTGTTTTTGAAAAAAAAAGAAGAAACATACCTAGAGTAAAGGAAATGTGTTTTTTTTATAATGTTCACAGACACTTGAACAGGAGATACAAAGAGAGACGTAAGTTTTATATTTGACAATGAGTCACTTTTAGCAAAATAACGTCATATTACTAGAAATTAGTTAAAAAAAATAATAAAACAAATTGTGCGATTTTGTCGATTCGAATCGAATCGTATGATTTTTGCAATTCAGGTGCGATTCTCGACAAAAAATGATTCTATATTAAGATACGAGGACTAAATTGAATTGAATCGTACAAATTGAATTGGCAATCGTACGATTTTGATAATTATACATTTATGATGATGCCTCGTGATGTATGCTATCTGCAGATGATATTGTTTTAGTAGATGAAACTTGAAAGGGAATTAACAATAAGATAAAAATTTGGAGAAAGACACTCGAGTCAAAAGAGTTTAAAATAAGTAGGAGTAAGACTAAATACATGCAATGCAATTTTAGTAATAGAAGTAGAAATAGTGAAAAAGGTAAGATTGAAAATCAAGTTATACCAACGAGAGATTGAAGACAATGATCAAAATATCATTTCGAAATGGCTGAAACGTTTATGTTTTCAAGGAGATTGAAACGAATCATTGATTGAATCGAAATTCCAATGCTTTAAGGTGTTTCAAGGTATTTCGGAATGTTTTGAGTTGTTTCGGGATGCTTTAGTATGTTTCTACCAATATTTTGGAATGTTTTGATGTGTTTCAAGGTGTTTGAATATATTTAGACTGATGCTTTGAAATGCCTTGAAAATAATTTTCTAATTTTTTTATCCTTTTTCATTATGTTTCTTAAACGTTTATTTTCAAAACGTTTATGTTTCTTAAGTGACTGAAATAATGCATTGAAACGATATTTTGATTGTTGATTGAAGATGTTGTAACTCATAGAATCAATGCCGGTTGACTTAAGGGGAGGAAACCTCTAGCATATTATGTTATAAAAAGATACCAATAAAATTGAAAGACAAGTTTTAGTGAACAACTATAAGGACAACAATGTTGTATGAGATGGAATGTTGAGCAACTAGGAAACAACATAGTGACAGAATGAGTGTAACGGAAATAAGAATGTAAAGTGGATGTGTAGAAAAACTAAAAAGGATGAAATACGAAATGACCGTATTAGAGAAATGGTAGGAGTATCTTTAATTGAGGATAAGTTGAGAGGGAATATATTAAAGATGATTTGGTTATGTTCAACGAACGCCGATAGAGGCACTAGTTGGAAAAAATGATACAATTTCTCTTAATAGTACTAGGAGTAGGGGTAGACCTAAATTAACATTGAACGAAATAATAAGAAAATATGCAAAAATATTTAATATAAATGAGCGAATAGTACATGACCGAAATGAATGACAAAGACAGACTTATATAACTGATGCCAAATGATTGAGACCTAGGGCTTGGTTTGGTTGGTTGGTTGGTTGATAGTTTTTAGTGTTTATTGTTCTAGTTTGCCTTCCGTAGGCCCTTATTGTTTCAACGGAAAAAAACTGAAGGGAAACCCTTTACTAAGTTCTATTTGATGTAAAGATATGTTGGCTGGTGAAGCTTATGTTACTATTGAAACCGAATCATAAAATTTCTCAAGCTTCAATGTGAAATACCTATTGTTATACATGAGCTTTACAGCTCATTCTGACAGGCAAACGGAGCGTGAGGGATTGGCATTGTTTTAGGATTAAGTGCTATGTGATGTCCCAAAAAGCTCCACTAGATAGGCTTTTGTTAATTCTATTATCAGTCCTTAATATCTTAGATCAGCAGACGTTTACTTGATATTATTCGAAATTCTTGAGTACTGCCCACATTTGCTCGATTCAGAAGCATTTTTTTCTTTCAAGTTTAAATGTTACTTCATAAAAGTGGAATTTGATGAAAGAATCTTACGGTTACTGCTATGCCAATATAATGTCTAATTGGTTTAACGTTTTTTTTTTCAGCTACATTGCACAGTATATCTGGGGGCCTGGAACACAGTAACTTTTAATTTTGATTTATGACTAAATTTAATGAAGTATTATTTGCACAAAGCAACTATGTTTTATGGAAACGTGAATCAAGCTGCTATATTTTTTACGATGCATGTTAGCAGTTTCTGTTTTCCTTTTTTGTTCACTACCAAGTTTTAGTTCCTATCTCTACAAATTTATATACATGGTGACATTTTGTTTGTTATGCAATTTTTTTCCTTTAGAGCCAGTGGGGGAGTCTTATGCGGAAGTTAGAACCAACCACTTGTCTGGAGCCTTTGCCAATGGGCATCTCAATTTAAAGTGTTTAGTTAATTGGCTTATACTCCTCTTATTGTTGACCTGCAGTTATTCGTCCAATAGCCCTGATGTTGAAGGTATGTAAATTCTAGCTTTTGTCAAATTGAACAATGATAAGGGATGACCCATGAATACACTATATGGCATTAACCTTTTAAAGCTTGTTTGGTAAATTTCTACTTATTCAATCCATTCACTGCTATGTTTTAGTGATAAGTTGTGATGATTTATTTGGCAAACATATGGAATTCAACCATGCACTGAAGACTTGTATCCCAAGTTTCTGTAGACATCGATAGGCACATAAAAGGGGGGCATATGTGCGCCGATTTCTATTATTTTTATGCCACCGTGTGACAGTATTCTTGCAACTATGATAGTTCGTCATTTATTTCAACCAAAAAAAAAAAAACTACTTTCTTGAGAAATCCAAAAGCGAAAACAAGGAAAAAGAAAATCGCTAGTGCTACAACCTATTAAAATATGCAAACCCAAGCGTAGGTTGTCGCGAAGTAATATATATACTCGGAAGTTCGAGGTCGTACCATAAGAAATTGGGAAAACTCAAAACACAAGGAAAAATAAAAGAAATACTTTGAAAATTGTTGTAGAGATTTGTTTAATCAAGAGAACAAAAATTGAGTGGTGAAAAACAGTAATTTGAAATACTAAAGTAATGGGATCCCCTTTCAATTTCACACGACAATTATTAGTGATCTAGTTTTCAAATTCAATTGAAAATCAGCTGAGTAGTAATTCCAATTAGAATATTTAGCAGTGATAATATGAAAACATCAAAAATATAATTATAACTTAGTTGAATAAATTTAAGAATTTACTTGTAGATCACAAGCATTCACCACGCTCAAAATCTATTATAATAAATCAAGCTTTCAACAGGAAAACCCTATTTTATAACAAATAAGAAATTAACTATTTTTATAAAAAACTCTAATTAATTAATTCAAGTATGGAATAACCAGTTATTTAACTTGCAGAGAATCTCAAGTATTCAATGTACATGACACACTGAATCAAGAAATTATATAGGGCACAAACTTTATTAAAAGACAAGAATTAAGTTTAAAAAAATAAATCTTACATTAAAAGAATATTGGATAAAAAATTATATGTTGTTTCTTTAAAGTATCGCCCCTAACTTTAGTTGGGAATTTAGCAATCCATAAGTAAAATAAAACTAAAACTAAGAAGAGGGGCTAAAAGCTGAATGGATACAAGACAAGACCTATACCCCTTTATATAGGCTTTAGGAAGCAAAAACTTAATTGATATAAAAAAAATAAGGATTATTGGTTAAACTTTGTCATCACGTTCGGACGCGTGTTTCTTACCGTCCAGACGCACCTAGAAAATCTTGGCCTCTCTGTCCATTACGTTTAGGTGCGTGGTTTAGACTGTCCGGACACAGGTAGAAGTGTATTTTCCTTGTTCTCAATGGAACTACCGTTTGTACGCGCCTTGTTCACCGTTCAGATGCATTAGGCAAAATCCTCCTTTTTGCCTCCTTGATGATCTGAACCTCTCCATTCTTTGTGCTTTATCCTTCAAATCATTAATTCATCCAATTTACCTCGAAAATTTCTCAAACACTACAAAAAGAAGATAATATCCAAACCTAATCAATTTAACTCAATTAATGCCTTGTCCAATGTAATTAACCAATAATTCATATCAAAATCATGCAATATTCATGGCTAATCAGCTTGGTTCCAAGAACTGGCAATGCAGTTAGATTTTGTGCAAAATTTTTTTGCTAGTGACTGGTTTTTTGAGCGAAAGTATACCACGATGCAATTTATCTTAATTGCATGAGTCCGAAGTCTTTTGTGTGTGAAAACATGTTTTTTATCTACACCTAAGAGATACAAATATGAATACGTACAATATAAACACGAGGACATTGGATGTGGAGGACACTTTACAAATAATTATGTGTATATAGGAGATTGTGTATTTTTTCACAAACACAGAAATAATTATGGTAGTATTCGTAAAAAATTCAATGCCTCATATCTAGTAAATTGTGTGTCTAGTAAACTACTATGCATTGTTGGACAAAAGGATCATAGTTGTTCATAATCATCATTTTTTATAGACAATGTACAGTAAAAATCCAAAAATCATAATGATTGCTCTCATATTCTGAATTCCTCTTCTTTAGCACAACATTTATTCGTCGGCAACAGAATTAGATTGAACAAATTTATATTCTGTCATAGTATGAGATAGTTATTTGCACAATTTTTAAGTGTTGTTAATTACAGTCAATGATAAAAATTTCATTTCGATGGATTGTTTCCGTCACCTTAGAAATTGAAACATTTCGACGTGTTTCGAAAATGTTTCAACTCATTTTGGAAATAGAATAAAAAAAAATAAAAAATTTAAGAATTAATTTTCCACAACATTGGTCTAAATATACTAAAATATCTTAAAATACTTTGAAACATTCCTAAATAATTGTGTAACTGCATTGAAATATTACAAAACACCTTGAAACACCTCGAAGTTTTAAAATTTCGATTCTATTACTAATTCATTTCGGTTTCTTATGTTTCGATCATTTTGAAATGAAAATTTGATCCTTGATTATAGTTCAACACTTGTTAATATTTTAGTGGTAGCTGCGATGCGACCTAAAGATATATCGAATGCATCACCAAAGGAGTGTTAGACTCGTTCAATATTAAAATTTATCTTTTAATTATGGGCACAAATAAAAGAATATTGGACATGCGTCTGAGAAGTATCGATGTTTTGTTT
>CM042190.1:5759382-5785197 GCA_023539305.1 Ilex asprella | reverse complement strand
TAAGAGACAGCACACACACACATATATATATAATATAATTAAATAAATACGTAATATTTAACATGTCCCACAACGTATGTGTGTCCTACTTTTTTGAAAACTTATGTATTCGCATGCGTGCTTCTTAGGTTCAAATGTTAGACCTTCAATCTATCATTCCTTCTATATGCAAATTGGGTTAGTTATGATTATAATCTCCTTTTTAATCAGAATTTGAACTAAGTTATCACAATCCTTCTGGTAAGTGTTGGATTTTTTATTCAGGAAAATTGTGTTCAATCTCAACCAAGTTGATGCAGATCAGTTCACTCACACTGTAAAGTAAAGTCACAAGGAGGAAATTAAATATCAACTGTGTATTGTAACATTCAAGTCTTTGTGATGCAACCACTTATGAAAGTTGGAGCTAAATGCTCATTTTATTAATGATCAATGGAAAATCTACGAGAAGATGTGAAAGCAAGATGCAGAAAATAATAGGAGAAACTGGGGAAAACAAACTTAAAATGGCTAGAAATGGGCCGTAGAGATGCTTTTGTTTCTGAAAATAGGAGCTAAATAGGTTGTTGCTCTTGACCTTTCATATAGACTTATAGAATCTACTAGATAGCATACTACTTAAAATCTGACAGTTAAATACTTTAGTTCTCAGCCCTGTAAGTGCACACAAGAAAGCCACTCACTTAACGAGACACTAATGAACATATATAAACTATAAAGCAATATGGAACTAAGACAAAACACCGTAGAGCAGCACTCCATGAAGCTGCATTGACACATCTAGGTTTAGAATGAGGGTATCTAGAGTACTTTAGATAGTCCCAGTACTATAAAAACTTGATGGAAATTAATGCAACTGTATCACTTCCATTTAGAGGAGCAGCGCAGCCCAAGTTATTTGGTGCCAATATATTTTTATTCCTTGACCTTGTCGTTTGAGATACACAAATAATTCCAAAAACGCTGCAAAAAGGGCTGATAACAATTCTCTAATGGTATTAAACTATGTTGACCCTTTTTCCAAAATTTTTACGCTTAACATTACCTTATAAAATAGAGAGGGCGGATCTTGCTGCATTGGGCAGGTCAGACCCTCCTTAAACCCTGCTCTGGAGGTGGCGTCGTGCATTTGGCTGCCCTCTTCAGTCTTTTATTTTTCTGATAACTGATTCATGGATTGCAGAAGCTTATAAATACCATTGACTCTCCATTTTTAGGCACACTAATGTTGGATAATGATGATTGAATTCGGCAATCACTGTCTTATGTTGATGGCTTCCCATGATGAGACATGTCAGATATTAGCAGAGTCAAAGATATTAAGCATGATGAAATCCATCTACCGAAATTTTTTAGAATATCATGGTGATTTTAAAATGTGGAAAAATTGAGGGAAGTTGTGATTGTTGTGTGCTAAATGTCAAACTTGATCTCAGTGGGTTATAACTTTTGAGAGTAAGGGCTTGAAGTGCATGACATACTCACCCGGAAGAAGAAAAATGTGAAAAGGGCTATCAGAGAGGAACTTTGCTGAGTTTGATCATTCACAATGATGGTATATACATTATGAACTGAAAATTTGTTAAATAAATGGAGGTAAACTGTTGATTTAACAATGTACTAATACTTGTCATGATAAAGTAGCATCAACTTCGTTTTCTATCTTTTGTTCTGCCGCTACTTGTCCTCCCCTTGTAACACAACAGAAAGGTCGGTGATCTGGAGGGCATGTAAATCGTTGTTGAGTGAATGTTTCTTATGCTGGTGGTAAGTTTGATACATTAATATGACCAAGTATCTCAATTGCAATAGTGACGGCAGTCAACCCGAAGTTATCTAGATTTTTGGTCGCTGCTTTGTCTTATACGTTTCGTACATCAGTTTTACAGGAACTCGTCTTACTTGTGGCACCAGCTTGCAGGAACCTTGCATTCCAAATTCCTCAATTCCAGGTTCAGCCTTTTTCAATGTTGCATTGCTCCGGTTCCTATCAATGTGATCTGTAATCTATGAGATGACCAATTTTTCAATACTGTTGCAGTTTCAAGCAGAAAATCGAAACTTGAAGCTATTGTGACTGGTGCAAGCTGTAGTGCATTCATTCTTCTGATGCTTGCTGCCTTTGCATATCGATTCTGTAAAGTGCATAGACACAAACATGATCAATTTTTTGATGTGGCAGGTAAGCCTTGCTTCTCTTTTATTGTATTTCCATGAAAGGTAGATGTTAGCCTTTTCATATGCAGTGTGACATCAAAATCTACTTTTTTTTTATCTCAATGTAACTTCTGCCACTAAGTCATTAACACTTACAAAAATGATCCCAAATAGCCATAAAGAATTGGAAATGTTGTTCCATGTACTTATTAAGGTGAACCTCTAAATGTGGCTATCTACAGACCACAATCTATATTTGAATACATAAAACTCTGTCAAAGTGACTGCCAATAGTTTTGTCCATTTTACCATGGTTTTGATAAATTGATATAATTGTTACCAAATTCACAATCTAAATGCGAATCTGAAGAAATCCAAACCGTGGTCCCAATCTAAGACTGTTTTAGTTAGACATATGCAAGGATCGAAATATCGTTTCGAAGTACCGTTTTGGTTAGCTCAAAAACGGAAACGTTTCGGAAACACAATGGAAACGTAGAAAAAATATGGAAACACGTGGAAACATGTAGAAATACAAATACAATCTATTTATTATAAAGATAAGTTAAATAATTGATTAATTTAACATATTTATTCGGTTAGCATCCATTTATATAAGAATAAATTTAAATTTGAGGGAAAAAAAGTTTGACATGAAGCGAAAATTATTTAAATTAGAATATTATCTAATTAATAATATAATGTTATTATAATACTAATTTACTAATTAATAATACTAAGTTCAACATATTATTATAATATTAATTTATTAATTTAAATTGGGTCTTCAAATTAATAAATAATATTATTTCATTAATATTAAAATCATTATGCACACAATGATTAAAACACATAAATACTTAGTTCTAGATATTTAACAAATAAGTAATAATTAATAAAATGACTTGTAGTTATTTAATATGTAAATTTAACAAATAATAATAACATAAAAAAATAATTATAAAAAGGAAAAAAAATAACGAAAGGTATCAAATTAAATTAATGGTAGTTATGTATAGTTAAAAGTAAAAAATTATAATGCAGTGGAGTATTAAATATAATTGTTCATTACTTATATAACAAAAAAAATATATAAAAGGTAGCACAGATGTTTCGACATGTTTCGACCGAAACGGTGCTGTTTCGACCAAAACGGTCCAACACAGTGACGTTTCGACCAAAACTTTGAAATTTTGGGATTCAACTCATGTTTCGTGTCGGTGTGTTGAAATTTTGAAACGTTTCGGACGTGTCGACACGACATTTTGATCCTTGCCTAAACCTAATTGGCAAGGTTTGAAAGGCTCACAAGTCTCATATACCAGAGTTGGGGAGACACTATTCTACTGATGTGCAAACAATAAGCTCTAACATATATTCTATCCTTGAATTCTCCTTGAGAAGCAAAAAGATATGAAGTATGAACCGACTAAACCTAGTTGCAACAGTGAATGCATGAGTAATGCTTCAAGATAAGAAAGCATATGAAACTCTCCCAAGCCATGAAAGGATTAAACTTTGACTAAACTTTAAACAATAACTACATATCAAATTGTTTGGTAATAGTTCCATTCCATCCATTAAAATTTAAATGTCTATGTTAGATACACTTAACTATTTTACTTTCATATTATGTCGCTTTCCTATTGTGAGAGATTTACTTTTCTATTACATCACTTTCTTCTTATCTTCTACTTTTCTAATATTATAATCTTAGTTTTTAAACCCGGCCCGAACATCAACCCGGTAAAGAGACCGGGTCAATGGGTTACCGGTTCAACCGTTGGGTCACTCGTCGGATCGGTTATATAATAAAAAAATAAAAAATATTTATTAATAATAGAAAATATTCTCAATTCACCTTTCTTTTTCTTTTTCTTTTTCTTTTTACGAAATATTCTCAATTCACCCTCACAACATCAATAATCTAGTTTCTCCATAATTGAAAAAATTCCACTCCACACAAAAAAGCTGATTTTTGTTCCTAATTCCAACTTCTCCATTCATATCCACAAAGATTGACCCAATCAAAACAGGTAGTAATCTCAATATCAATCTACTAAAATAGAACGTTAAAATAAATCAAATAAAACAAAAAAAGGGGATTTCTAATATAGAACAAATCAACACAAAACAAAAAAAAAAGTTCACCAAAGAAAAGTTCAACATAGAGTGTTGGTGATGTTATTTTTCTCCACCATAAAACAATAGTCAGTGAAAGAATTGAATAGTTCAAAATCTGAGACAGACTAGCAATATTTGTTTGTGGGTAATGGTAGTTGTACCGTGACTCGATGAGTAGTGTACCTGCTGAGTGAAACAAATCATCAAGGAAGTGAAGCAAATTGCCAAGGAAGTGAAGCAAATCGACTCCGGTCCTGCCTTCGTTCAACACTTCGACTAAGAGAGAGAGGGAGAGGGCTAATTCATTCAACAACTTGACTGAGAAAGAGACTGCTTATTTCGAGTTTGACTGAGCAAGAGGCTGATCATTCAACAATGAGCATGAGAAAGAAAGAAAGGGAGGTTGATCGTTCGATGATGAGGGTGAGAGAGAGAGCGAGAGGGAGGTTAACAGTCGTCGGACTCAACACTGGAAAGAGAAAGAGGCATAAAGACGATTAGGTTTTGGGCAAAAATGCCCAAAAGGGCTGGTTGTTATACTCTTTAAACTGACTCGCCCGGTTTGTTATAAGTCGTCCAATTCAACAGGTTAGGACAAGAATTGTTCGATTCATCGGGTTCTCACCGGGTTGTTTGCTCAAATAATCTAATAGTTTACCCGTCCCGATTTAGTGATCGGTTCACCGGTGTACCGGGTCAACCCGCCAGGCCAGGCCAGGTTTTAAAACACTGATTATAATTGTCTTCAATAACCAACGAATACAAATAAATGAGTGGGTGTTAACAAAACACATCCTACTCAAAGTATTGTTCCATAATCTCTCTCTTGCTCTCTTTTTTCCTTTTTTTCCTTTTCGAAAATCCTACTATTCAATTATCCAAGTTTCACTTTGGTATCAGAGCATCGATCTCAGGTGGAATTGCATCAAAAAGAATATTATAAAGACTTTCAAATAGAAACTCTTCTGGTTTGTTTGGATATGTTCTTAAAAACAGTATTCAAAAATGTGTTTTCTAGAAAAGTTTTAGAAAACTGTTTTTTGATTTTTTTGTATCCAAAAATATGTTTGATTATATGATTGTAAGAACAGTTTTTAAAGACAAAAAATAATAAAATATGTTTACATAGTGATCTAAAAAATAATAAAAAAAAGGAAATAATTTGAATTGACTCTTTGGTAAAAATCTTCTGAAAAAGAGCACGAGGGTGAGGGCAGTGGGGTTACCATGACTTTATTTCTTGGTCAGTTTTATACAACATGTGGATGAACAAAATTCACTCCCATAACTCTCAAAATTTTATTACTAGAAACTACAAATTAACCCACGAAATTCTCAAAAACAAAAAAAGAAACCCAAGGATAAACGACAAGTGTTAAATGTCGACGGACAGATCTCAACCAACAAAAAATTAACTTAAAAATTGAACATGCAACAAGATGTCACTCTTCTCCTCATTGTGAAGAACGACAAAACAAAGCCAACAACATAGATTCTAAATTTATGGTTTGCATAGGCTAGATCTAAGGAGGAACTCGAACTCAAAGAAATATGCAAAATCAATCGGCAAGAAAATACAAAACACATGGAAAGATTGCATAGGGCTAATTTTTCCTTTCAAATGAAGTCTTAAAGTGCACACTAGATTGCATCCCGCGTTTTTAATTTTTTCTGAAATTGTATCTCAAAACTAATGAAAATATGTTGATAGTGTTCTCCAAAATTCTAACTTTTTGTTTCCAGGTTTTAGAAAACTGGATACAAAGCTCTACAGTTCAAACAACTTCTCTTTTGTTTTTCATATCCGAAAACATAAAAATTGTTTTACAAACACAAAACAAACAAACCCTTCGTTTTTCAGTTGTTGACGTCATTTTTGTAGATTCACATCTTGGTGACATCGACATGATGTAAGATTTTTCTAGCAAACATGTCTGAGACTAAAATTTGGTGCTAACATTTATGGTATTTTAGATTAATTTTTTGAAATTGTTTGAACAGGTTTTTTCAATTTTTGAATGATTTTTAAAAAAATTGGTCTGATTTTTCAATCTATTAGTTTCAGACAATATGGTTGTTTTCATTGCCTTTATTCAGACCTAAAAGCTCTGACTAGACCTCATGGGTGTAGGTGTAGGTGTTGCTTTGGATGACCCATGCTTGTTTGGATTGATTTGGGGGGTTTCTTGTTGGGCAAAGGGTTCAGCTACTACACAATAGGTTTCTCGATGAGTTGTTCAACCCCTAATTCTTGTTCCATAGATCGGATTCCTATTTTTGTCTCATGGAAACCTCTAATGATGTCAAAAGTCTTCTAGCACATAACCCAGCAAATCCCTAATATTCGTTGACCTAGGAACTGATGTTTTGGTTTTGTTCTACTCATTAACTCTGTTTTGGTTCTTATTTGAGTGACTTGGGTTCTTTGGATTTGATCAACATTGAGTGTGCTTTCGCCAATGGTTTCCTCTTGAGTGGAGTTGCATGTTGCTACTATTAGTTTTTTTTTTCATGACCACTCAAGTTGATAGTACGAATGTAGGTAGTTGTGGTGCTCGTTGTGGTGGTCGTAGTGGTGTTTGTGGTGGTCGTGGACAACATCCACTCCATAATGCTACCATGTTTGCTCTCCAATGGCATTTTTGACTTGGTCATCCTTCTTCACAGAAGTCGCATCAAGTTATCCCTATTTTTAGTTCTTCTTCTTTATTAGAATATAAGGCTTGTCAATTAGGCAAATATCAAAGTAGTTCTTTTCCTCCTAACTCTTCAAGTTATTAGTCTAACCTTTTTAATGTTTTTCATTTGGACATCTTGGGGCATTGCCAAATGGAAACATCATCATTTATCGGATGTCGCCCGCACGTTGACCTTTTTCATGCATATGTCAAAATTATATTGGACTAATATTGTTCTTACATCAATTTATCTTACTAATCACATGCCATCCCCCATTTTAGACAATAAGTCTCATTTCTCCTTGCAATATCCTAAAACACCGTCATTTAGTTTAATATCGTGTCTTTGTTTGTGTCATCTTTGTCCCAAGCAACTATCACCTCACTCAGTAAGTGTATTTTTCTGGAATATTCTCGTATTCAATAAGGTTATCGCTACTATGAGCCCATTTCTATTCGCTAACATATCAGTGCTGATATTACCTTATTTGAGTCATCTCCTTTCTTCCTTGTGTCGAGTCATAGCTTTGGTGCAGATTTGATATCTGACTAGTCAGGGGAATTTTTGTTGCCTATTATTCTGGACTTGGTGCATTTTCCTCCATTAGAGTCTGCTCCTTCGCTATAGGTTTACCATCTCTTCAAAGATGGATAGGTTCTGCCTTATGCTCCAACACCAACTTCTATTGTGGTCTAACCTCGTAGGCCATATGTTATTCCATCGCCTTTTGATCTACCAATTGCATTATACAAAGGTCCTCCTAGCCATACACAACATCTTATTTCTAATTTTGTCTAATTTTATTGGCTTTTCCCATATTTTTGTTGTTTTGTGTCATCTTTATCTACTGTGTTTATTCCTAACTTTCTCAAACAGGCATTATTATCTCCAAGAAGGAAATTGGTGATAAATGAAGAAATGAAAGCTCTTTATGAAAATAAGACAAGGGACCTTGCTTCATTATCTCCTAGTAAGTAGCCTATTAGTTGTTGGTGGGTATATACTCTAATGTATCTTCCTGATGATTCTCTTGAGCGCTTAAAAACGCACTTGGTTTCCAAGGGTTATGAAGCACGGACACTCTCGAGAAGGTGACGTATCCATGTCGGACACGTGTCAGACACCAACACTTTTCGGACACTCTCGAACACGTGTCCGATACTATTTTTTCTGTTTCCATAATTCAATGATAAAATTTTAATTTTGAACACATGTCCGACACTTCTTTGGCGACTTCTTCAGAACTTGTGTAATTATCAACACTAGACATATTAAAGTCGTACTCTAAATATAATAATAAAAACAAAAGATGCATAAAAGTTTTAAAAAATAGTAATTGAGAAAATGAGAGCAATTATTTAAATTATATATTAAGTACACATTTTTTATAAAAAAAATTGATGATTATTGACTATTAAGATGATGTTTTAGTCTAAAAATTCACATAGATGATTAGACATAAATTGTACTTATCATAAAATACTGATTCTTTTATGAATTGTATATCATTATCACTATATTTGCAATAAATTATATAATGTTATATATAAAATATAAATTTTTGTATCGTATCCCAACGTGTCTCTGTCCTACTTTTTTTTAGAAATGTCGTGTCGACGTGTCCGTATTGTGTCGTATCCATGTCCATGCTTCTTAGGCCAAGGGTTGCACTATGACATACGATGTGAATTATTGTGAGCAATTTTTCACTTGTTGCCCATCTTAACTTTGATAGAGATTTACTATCTATTGCAATAAGTTTAGATTCACCTTTGTATCAGCTAGATGTTTTTCACTTGGGAATCTATAAGAGAAAGTATATATAGTTCAGCCACCTAGATATGTTGTTTTTGGTAAAGAATATTTAGCATGTCGGTTGAAGAAAACATTGTATAGTACTTCAGTATGAGTTTGAGCGCTCTAATTCAGATCATTTTGTATTTACAAGCACATCAACCAAAGGTCTCATTGTTCTCATTGTCTATGTCGATAATATTATTATCAATGGTAGTGATTCAGTTGGTATTGCCCATTGTAAAATATATTTGGGAAGGTAGTTCCATAACAAAGACTTGGTTATCCTTTGATACTTTCCTAACCATGAAGTAGTCATATCAAAGGAATGTATTAGTTTGTACCGGTGAAAATATTGTGTTGGATTTACCCTCTCAAAAATGTACACTTGGTGCACCCCCAGTTGACACCCCTATGATCCAACAATGAAATTGGATATTGAAAATGAAGATTTTTTCAAGACACGGGCATTATCAAAAGTTGGTTGGTAAGTTTATTTATCTCATAGTTACACGTCCATTACTTATGTAGTTAGTGTTGTTAGTCAATATATGCATACTACTCGTACACCTCATTGGGATTATGTCTCCTGTACTTTTCAGCACGGGAAAGAATGTCCGGTAGAGGGTTGTTATACTGACCGTCGTCCTACTTAAATGATATTGGATTTTTTGAATCTAACTATGCATTTGTTGGTAGTAATTTTGTTAATTCGCATGATGAGAAACAAAATATGATGCCACGTTCTAATGCACATGTCGAATATCGTGTCAAGACTCATATTTCATGTGAGATATGATGGGTTTAGTTTCTACTTCATGAGATGGGTGTTGATGTGTTGTCTCATATGTGGATGCATTGTAATAACTAGGCAACCATTTTTATAGCTAGTAATGCAATGTTTCATGAGTTTTCTAAACACATTGAAGTGGATTGTTATTTTATTCAGGAACTCTTAATGCAAAATGAGAGTATCATTCCTTATGCAAATTCTGGTGATCAATTCGATGAAATTCGTACAAAACCATTTGCTCACTCCAACTTTACTAACCATTGTTCCAACCTAGACATTTTTTATCTCTATGATCTAGCTTCACGGGAATATTAGAGATTTAATTTTCTATTTCACTTTCCTGTTATATCGCTTTCTTATTGTTTGAGATTTGCTTTCCTATTATGCTCTACTTTCTTAATATTGTAATTGTCTTCAATACCAATATGAAAAGGCATATAATAGAGTACCTAGAAATATAATATGGAGGGTACTTAAAAGAAAATGAGTGACGAATAGGTATATTGAGGTGATAAAAAGACATATATGACAGGGATATGACTACAATTAAATCGTCTATGGGAGAAAGTAAAGAATTTTCAATCATAGTGGGATTACATCAAGGATCAACCCTAATTCCATACCTATTCGCCCTAAATATAAATGAACTCACTCGGCACATTCAGGATGATGTCTTATGATGTATGCTATTTACAGATGATATTGTCTTAGTAGATGAAACTCGAAGGGGGAATAACAATAAGCTAAAAATTTGAAGAGAAACACTCGAGTCGAAAGGGTTTAAAATTAGTAATAAGACTAAATACATGCAATATAATTTTAGTAATAGAAGAAGTAGACATAGTGAAAAACTTAAGATTGAAAATCAAGAAATACTAACGAGTAAATGATTTAGATTCTATGATCGATCATTAAAAATGATGAAGATATTGGAGACGATGTAACTCATAGAATCAACGCCGGTTGACTTAAGTAGAGGAAAGTCTCTGGTATATTATGCGATAGAAGGATACCAACAAAATTGAAAGGTAAGTTTTATTGAACGGTTATTAGGACAGCAATGTTGTATGGGATGAAATGTAGGGCAACTAGGAAAAAATATAGTGACAAAATAAGTGTAACAGAAATGAGAATGTTAAGGTAGATGTGTGAAAAAACTAGAACGGATAAAGTATGAAATGACCGTATTAGAGAATGGATAAGAGTAGCTCCAATTGAGGACAAGTTGAGAAATAATAGATTAAGATGGTTTGATCATATTCAACTGAGGTAGATAGAGACACTGCTTAGAAAAAGTGATAGAATTTCTCTTAAGGGTATTAGAAGTAGAGCTACACCCTAATTAACATTGAACAAAATAATAAAAAAATATATGAAAATATTGAACTTAAATGAGTGTATGGCGCTAGATCGAACTGAATGTCGAAGACGGACTCATATAGTCAATCCCCAGTGATTGGAACGTAAAGCTTGATTTGGTTAGGTGATAGGGTTAGACAACAAACATCATCCTCAATATTGTTCATAATCTCTCTCTCTCTTTTTCTCATTCTCTTTCTTTTCGTAAACCATAATATTCAATTATTCAAGTTTCAAACGATGTCACAAAAAGAATCAATGAACTCCCAATCTGATGGTGTACATTCCGATCAAGTTGCCAGTTTGTAAAATGCATAATTGTAACTTCTTATTGCTAACTTGAGTGTATATGTACATGTATAGACATATGTCCAAGGATCAAAATGTCGTGTCGACACGTCCGAAACGTCCGAAACGTTTCGGAATTTCAACACACCGACACGAAACATGGGTTGAATCCCAAAATTTCAAAGTTTCGGTCGAAACGTCACTGTGTCGGACCGTTTCGGTTGAAACAGCACCGTTTCGGTCGAAACATGTCAAAACAGGTCGAAACACCTGCTACCTTTTATATATTTTTTTTGCTATATAAGTAATGAACAATTACATTTAATACTCCACTGCATTATAATTTTTTACTTTTAACTATACATAACTACCATTAATTTAATTTGATACCTTTATTATTTTTTTCCTTTTTATAATTATTCTTTTATGTTATTATTATTTGTTAAATGTACATATTAAATAACTACAAGTCATTTTATTAATTATAACTTATTTGTTAAATATCTAGAACTAAGTATTTATGTGTTTTAATCATTGTGTACATAATAATTTTAATATTAATGAAATAATATTATTTATTAATTTGAAGACACAATTTAAATTAATAAATTAATATTATAATAATATGTTATACTTAGTATTATTAATTAGTAAATTATTATTATAATAAAATTATATTATTAATTGGATAATATTCTAATTTAAATAATTTTCGCCTCATGTCAAACTTTTTTCCCTCAAATTTAAATTTATTCTTATATAAATATATATTAACCAAATAAATATGTTAAATTAATCAATTATTTAGCTTATCTTTATAATAAATGGATTGCATTTGTATTTCTACGTGTTTCCACGTATTTTCATATTTTTTCTGCGTTTCCATTGCGTTTTCGAAACATTTCCGAAACGTTTCCGTTTTTTAGCTGACCGAAACGGTACTTCGAAACGATATTTTGATCCTTGCTTGTCCCACATCGATATAATAACATCTTCTAAATTAGTTTATGAGTTTTGTTGATTTCTCCACTTATTATTGATTGGTTTTGGGTTGAATGGTTTAACAATAAATCATAATGGTAATTTGAGACATTCGATAATGGTTATGGGACTAGATGCTCAATCAATCATAATAAGTTGATCAATTCTTTCTTTCTCCATTTCTTTCTTCATCTTGTAAATATAGATATGACTCATGCATATAACAAACTTAGAATAATAAAAATATGATCAGTTGGGGTTTTGGATATCGTATATGTAGCTGTTAGGACTAGACCACATTATATGTTTGTGTCCTTTGTTGTCGTTCTCTCTTGTCCATATCTTTGTGTGAAGATTAACTTAGTATTAGAAGTGCGCCCCGGGCGGTTAGTAGGCTAAGTATCCCACCTAAGGGTACTGTTTCTTTTGTTTTTGGCTGTTAGTAGTGATCTATATGTTTTATGAGTGGTATGCAGTTTGTTTTTGATTTGTTGTTAGTCCATGTATGACCCTAAGTTGCACGTTAGGATGTGAAGAGAGTTTTTATCCTACATCTAAAGCATAGGACCATCTAAAGTTGATTTATATAGTTGAGAGAATTTTCTACCCATTTTCAACTAGTTTTGGGTTGGATGCTCTAAAATTATATCAGAGTTGGTGATAGGGATTGGATAGACATAAAATTGAAGATTAGATTTTATTTATTTCTATTATTTATTAGATTATTTGGTTAGCTAGTATTCATCTTATTAGGAGATTTCGATAGAGATTTAGTCAGAGAATACTTTTTATTTGGATAAGACATTTGTCGCATAAATAATAGTGTAATGCTACTTATTTGAATTAAATTTATGAATATGAATTGATCAATTTCTTTGCGGAAGTTTTTGTTTCTTGACCTAATCCTTGCGAAGATTTGGTTTTCCCCTTTCTTTCCCTTCCCTCCCTGTGTCAATTTGATATCAGAGCCTAATCTCGGATCCAAATCTTGTACTGCTATCAATCTCAGATTCATTGCTGTTGTTGATTGTTGTCATCATCAACGTGTCACTGCTACCATTCATCTTTCACCGTCACAGTCAACATGCCGTCCATCATTATTGGCAGTTTGGCTGCATTTGTTTTGCAAGATTTAGGGTTTCTCACTCTACTATCGGCTTTAATCCAATCCAAAACCTTGTTTGGCCCAAGGAAGAAATTCAGACCCCCCCATATTCGAAAATAAACCAGCCTCCGAACCCATATTACCCAAATCCCCAGCTCAGAAATGGAAAGACCCCAGCCCATTAAACTCGACCCAATCTAATAGTTATTCTGCAATCCAATTCTATATCTTTAACCATGGTTCAAAGTCACGGTATTAGTTATCAATTTGGAGAGCTCTGAAACACGTTAGTCGTGGCGTCAGGGAACGGTATTGGTCGATACGCATGAAATACTAGACAATAAGTTCCGAAAAATTCTAAAAAAATCAGAAAAAATTCTAAATCATATTGTGTAACACCCCAAAATACACCTTGGACGGCATTACATTCAATAACCATTCATACCATGAGAGCACTAAGATAAACCATTACTAAAGAAGACTTCATAACAATGAGTCATAACCTTTACATCAATATCCCAAAAGAATATGCCATCTTTGGCCTTTACATTCCCAAATGAAAATTTACTATTATAGCGCAGCGGAAATTACAAAAGAAACTAGACTACACAATGTCCAAAAGAATTTTTCTAGTCTAGTACAAAAGAAACTACGACTCTAACTATCCACCTCGGGATCTAGGTTTCCCTCGAGTGGAGCCTCCCAATGTCCTGGCTCGTCGATACCGAGATCCTCCTCTAGCCCCAAATCTGAAAAATGTAATTGTAGGGGATGAGCACGAAGCTCTGTAGCAAAAATCTTCCCAAACTCAAACAAGGTTTATAAAAACATATAAAAGGGGTGGTCTCATTTCACAAATAGTATACATAATGTTTGAAGTAAAGCAAGGGCATTTAACAACGGATCTCAAGTTTAAATGACAATACTAACAGAAATATACCATAACAACCAATTCCCATAAACATCCATTTTCAAAATATTACTATTCTCCAACACATGATATACTATTGTTCTCTTAGGAATGAACATCCTTACGAGGAACCTCTCACCCTCAAGGTTTGAGTTATTCAAGCATCCTTACAAGGAACCTCTTGATAATGTCACAAATTGTCCTCTCTTGGCATGAGCATCCTTACAATGAACCTCTCATCCTCAAGGTTTGAGTTATTCAAGCATCCTTACAAGGAACCTCTTGATAATGTCACAATTGTCCTCTCTTGGTATGAGCATCCTTACAAGGAACCTCTCACCCTCAAGGTTTATCCAACTAACCACACAAGCAATACATTATCCAATATATTCTCAAATACCCAACAATTTCACAAGTTTCTAATTTATAAGCCAAATTCTCAAATTTATCATGTAACAATTTCAATAATTAAGTAGGTAAAATACAAGAGATCATCACAACTTCATTTTACCTTTCAATATGAAACACTAAGGTTTTAAAATCAAGGGTACATCAAAATTTAGAAAAGAAGTTCATCTCTCTTAAAAAAACTAGGGTTTAATGGTTGACCCACCATTGATATTGTCTAAAACATGTTAATGTTCATGGGGATTTCAAGAATCAATGATTTATAGCATCCATATACAATTTAGAGTGTAAAGATTACATATAAGTAAACCTAGCCTCAATGTAAGAGAAAGAGAAGAAATCCCCTACCTTGTGTTCTTGGAAACTAGGTTTTTGATCTTGGATAACCCTTTTTGACTCTTGTTTTTCTCTTCCTTCCTTCCTCTTTTCTCTTCCTTTCTTTCTCTCTTAGGGTTTCTAATGTTGGAGTGGCCGAAATAGGGCCAAAATAGACGACCTTGGGTATTTATAAGGCTAAAATTGGACCAAGGTCGCGACATTAAATGTCCAGATTTTTATCGGGTGTACCGGTATCCGGTACCGGTACCAAAAATCTTCTGGAATCGGGGTACCGTTACTCGGTACCGGTACCATTTGGTACCGGTGCCCGGTACTGGTACTACTCAGCAGACAGATTCTTCCTCCGTCTTCCAAGTTTCCAATGCACTTCATATTACCTCTCCCAAAGTTTTTCGACCTTCCGGGTTCAATGGAAACATTATTTTGCCCTAAAAACATTTAGATACTTATCTAAGAAACTAAATTCCACTCCTCAAACGTCTTTGAAGCTTAACTTCCCAAATTCATTTGTTTTTCAAGTCTTTATTTCTAATGTTTTAATCTAGGTGATTCATTCTTACATCATTATACATATCTTCTATTTCCACAATGATTATATTTCAGATAACTATATACATTTTTAAAAGAAAATGCGGGGTGTTACAATCCACCCCCTTAAAGAAAGTTTCGTCCTCGAAACTTACCTCAAGAAGCGAACACATAGGGATACTTCTCCCGCATTTCTTGTTCCGGTTCCCATGTAGCCTCCTCCATTCCATGGTGTTGCCATAACACCTTCACTAGTCGAATGACTTTGTTGCGGAGTACTTTCTCTTTGGCGTCAAGAATCCTCACCGGTTGTTCTTCATACGTTGCTCCATCTTGAACCTCTATATCTTCCAAGTCCACGACCGGCAGTGTATCCGATTGACATTTGCGTAACATTGACACGTGGAACACGTCGTGTACCCCAGACAACTGAGCTGGTAACCGCAACTGATACGCCACTTTGCCCACAACTTTGATCACTTCAAATGGCCCAGTGTATCTGGGCGATAACTTTCCTTTCTTACCAAATCGGAATACGCCCTTCTCGGGTGACACCTTGAGAAATACGTAATCTCCCACCTTGAATTCCAAGGGTCTTCGTCTGTGATCCGCATAGCTCTTCTGTCTACTTTGCGCCATCCGTAGCTTCTCCCGGATGAGTTGTATCTTCTCTGTAGTTTCTCGAACAATGTCCGGTCCAAACAAACTGCTCTCGCCGGCTTCTAACCAACACGTCGGTGATCGGCAGGGCCTTCCATACAATGCTTCATACGGGGCCATCCCAATATTTTCTTGATAACTGTTGTTGTAAGCAAACTCCACCAACGGTAAGTGGTCGCTCCAACTCCCTTTGAGGTCCAATGCGCAAGCACATAACATATCCTCCGCAATCTGTATCACCCTCTCGGATTGGCTATCCGTTTGGGGATGAAAAGACGTACTGAAATGTAACTCCGTCCCCATTGCTTGTTGTAGACTCTGCCAAAATCTCGCCACAAACCTAGAGTCACGATCCGACACGATTGAGAGCGGAACACCGTGCAACCTCACTATCTCCCGGATATACAGCTGGCTCAAAATCTCGAATGTATCCGTGGTCTTCATACCCAAAAAGTGAGCGGACTTGGTGAGTCTATCTACAATGACCCACACTGCATTATGCCCGCGCGACGTCCGTGGTAAACCCGACACGAAGTCCATAGTGATGTGATCCCATTTTCACTCCGGAATAGGCAGAGATTGTAGGACTCTTCCTGGCCTTTGATGCTCAATCTTCACCTGCTGGCACACCGCACATTTTGCCACATACTTGGCCACATCTCACTTCATTCCCCTCCACCAGTACTGACGCTTCATGTCCCTATACATCTTTGTGCTACCTGGGTGGATAGCAAACTTGGAGCGATGACACTCTCCAAGTATCTCCTCTTTTAGGGACGAATCATCGAGAACACATAGCTTCTCCCCATATCTCAACTCTCCATTCTTCCAAGATCATCCTTCAATAGCCTCTCCATTCTCCAATCGGGCTTTAATCAAATCGAGTTCTGAATAAAACATCAAGCTTATGACGAGTAGGAGATCGATCTTGAATAAAACATGTGCAGCCAAAAATATGAGGGGAAACCAAAAAAGTATCCGCTCAGGGAATAAGACCTATAGGAGAGTTCTATGCTGAAGAACACGACTCGGTGTACGATTGTACAAAAAAGTAGAAGTCAAAACAGCAAAATGTCATTAAGATTTTGGTACCCCCATACCTCTAAGCATACAACGTACCACCTCTATTAGATTCTTATTTTTTCTTTCAGCAACTCTATTTTGCTCAGGAGTATATGGACAAATGAACTGCTGAAGGATACTCTAAGAAGAAAGGTGAGATACTAAAACATCAGACACATATTCTTTGACATTATCTAAACGAAAAGCACGAACAATGACATTGAATTATGTCTTAATCATCTGGAAAAATTGAGTGATAACAAGGAATACATTAGACTTCCTTTGCAAAAGGTAGACTCAAGTCCAACGGATATGGTCATCTATAACTGTCATATAATATCGAGCACCTGGTAGAGCAGTTACAGGGGAGGGTCCCCAAATATCAGAGTGTATTAGGTCAAATGGTTTGGGTGACTAGTGCATGCGAGAAATATAACTGGTCCGAACATGTTTTGATAGGGAACAGATAACACAGACAAGTTTACCACTAATACAAGCTTTGTTCAAAGCAGGAAATAACATACATAAATATTTAAAATTTGTATGCCCAAAACGGTCATTCCACAATTGAATAGTTTGTGACGAAAAATCATAATGACAAGTACTAGGTAAAATACTAGCATGCAAACTAGGAATAGATAAAGACAAAGCAGGTGATGAAGTTGGAGGTGGAGAAACTGGTGAAATCGGAGGTGGATCGCCTAGATAATACAGTCTATCTCTCTCATGTCCCTTGAGAATAATCCTCTTGGTACTCAGGTCCTGCAAATAACATGAATCAGATAAGAACATAACCGCACAGTGAAAATCTCTGGCTAATCGAAGTACAGATAATAGATTCATGGCCAGCTTTGGCGCATGAAACATCAAACGTAATGGGAGACGGACTGTACCCCAACTAACAATAGGGGCATGTGTACCATCTGCTAACTGAACTTGAGTATGTAATTGCTCGTCAAAAGAGGTCAAATGATGGGCCTCACCTGTCATATGACCATTCGCACCCGAGTCCAGTATCCAAAGGGGGGATGAACTGGTGCAAGTATGAAGGGCACGAGGAATACCTGTAATAATCGCAGCAGTAGTAGTTGAACCTCAAAAAGTCAGGGCTGACATAAGTATATCCAAGCGAGAAGTGATAACATCCATATCACTTTACCAAGCAGGAGCAGTAGCAATAGCAGTAGTAGCAGGAGTAATGGCTGTAGGTGGTGGTGCTTTAGTAATGGTAGCAGTACGACTGCGAGGAAGCGGCTTAAGCTCCGGATGGAGCTTCCAACAAGTAGTTCTGAGATGTCCAAGTCAGTCATAATAATCACACTTGCGAGAATCTCCATGTTTACGCTGATGTGAGGTATTCTGATGGCGCTGGGCCGAGCACGGTTGAACCCTATACCCAGTGGAAGTACTAACATATGTCTCAATGGTAGGGGTCTCAACTCCCTCAGTAGTAGTCATATCATCAATAATACTAGGGCACCCGTGATAGAGATAAAAACAACTCTAAGATAGAGAGATAAAATAAGGGAGAACAATATACCTCCGGTCGACCTGTAGCGACAGATAAAGAAGGTTCAAAAAACTCCAAAATAATCAGATCACGGTGCCCAAAAATCCAATAAATTTTTTTTATAAAGATAAATAAGTGATCTACTGCATCAAAAATAGATCACTGGAGAAGAGGATCCGTTCCCTCCTAAGAAGTTCTAGATATTGCAACCTTGCAATGCTGTGACGAAGAGTGCGAAGGAAGAAGCTACAACAAAAACAGTGACCCGATAGTGGGCTGGATAGTGACCCAAATTGGGCAATGGATGGGTTATTGAATAATGAGTTTGGATAATGGGTTTGGAAAATGAGTTTGGACTTGGGTTAATATGACTTGGGTATTTAATATGGGCAGTTGGTGGACTGGTTTAATGAGGATGTTTGGTATTTAATATGGGCAGTTGGTTTGATGGAGGTTGGCTGTCGGTGGAGTTTGGTCTATCGGTGGATGTGAGGATGGGCAGTCGGTGGTAGACCCAGCGGTATATGTTGCAGTCGATGTGGCTTGGGTGTGTATCAGTCGGTGTGGATGGCAGTGTATATGTTAGTTGGCTAGGATGGGATGTTGGTGGCTGTTAATGGCAGACGGTGGAATGGGCAAAGGGTTTCGCTTTAGTTGGACTGATTGGTCTCAGTGCTGGAGTGGGATGTTGGTCTGGGTTCGTCGCGGGTGGTGGAGTGTCGACTGCGTTTATGTGTTGGGTTGCTGTTGTCGGTTTCGGTTGTGTGGGCAATCTATGGATGCTTAGGTGGGTGTAGGCAGTCAGTGTGGGCAGTCGGTGGATGGCAGTGGGCGTTGGCTGTGTCTTTCGTTTCGCTGGCTGCGATGTTTAGCGGAGGTAGGGTTAGAGTTAGGATTGGTGGCTCTGATACCAACTTGAGAAAGATGTAAGTGAAAGGAATACTCAACCTAAGAGTAGAGTCCCGTATATATAGCCAAATAATATTACAAAGTGACCTAAACATCCTTATAATCTAGACAAAATATAAAAGTCGTAATAAGGGTAAAAAGAGAAAAGAACACTAATAAACTAGGCCTAATAAACTAAGTTGCTATATCTCCAACAGTATACTATTTTTTTGAAAAATTTTGTGTCGACGTGTCCGTGTCGTGTCGTATTTGTGTCCGATATCCGTGTCCGTGCTTCTTAGGTATCTAGGTTATTACCTTTGGCCTAAGCTTGAAGATGCAATTGGAATGTGAATGATGTAGCTTTGATGCTTGATCTCCTTCCTTCAAAGACGCTTTCGAATCTTCAATCTTTATATTATTATGACCATAGAATAGGTTGAGATTTACAATGGACTCCACAAAATTAGTCAATTACAAACATATATCTAATAGTTTATAAATTAGGGTTTATGATAATTAAAGAAAAAAGTATAGTGTTCTGTTACATAGCCTAATGCAATACTCTCACTTAAATTAGAGAAAATAATTAAAAAATTTTAAAAAAATTACTCACATATATCACCAACCATAGAGAAATAATCGGAGAGATGAATAAAAAGATTGGGGTTGCAAAGGGCTTCAAAGGTTAAGGTTTCATCGTTTCAGAGGTTAGGGATTCAAAGGTATTGTTTGTTAGGTTTTTAAGTACTACATGAGAAAGAGTGGGAGAATTGTGGTGTGTGGAAGAGACGAAGGTGGTCCGTGCCTTCGTGGATGATAGCTACAGGTGGTCTATGGAACTATGGAAGGGATAAAGTGGCTGACTCGAAGAGTCAAAGACGACGAAGAGTGTTCTTCTGCTATGTTTCGTACAGAGAGTGAGGGTTTGAAGTCTTTTGGTAAAGGAGAAGATTAGGTTGAATATGTGTCTTGGGAGTGATTCGTAGCTGTGAATTTTTTGGGAAAAAATGAAAAATTAAACTTGATGATGTAATTTCACGTGGATGAGCGGAATGTATGGATGTAGAAGCTAGAATAGATCTGAGTTATGGTGTTCATGATTTGAAAGGTGAATATGATGGTTACCTGAGGTTTGGCATATGTGATACAGCGGAAATAAAGTGGTTCACCGGCTGGGGAGTTCAGTTAGTCCACTCTTCAACGGAGACTTTTGCTCCCCGGATATATATTTCTCTCAAGAGTGTTTTTATAAGATGCTTTTGATACAAGTCGGGTTCCCTGCCTCTCGATAGAGACACAATCCAATATTTATAGTACAATTCCTATCTCTAGGGAATATCCAGTGAGATCTTTTCCCTTCACCCGTGTGATTCTCCTTGATTTTAGGGGAGGATCTTGGTTAGTTGAGATTTCATGCCTTGATTGTAGCTTCCTACTGCCTTGGGGGCGCCTGCTATTAGCTAGATGTCCCCTCCGTGTTTTTTCTATCACCTCGCTTGGGGTGAGATCTAGGTCTGCACCCCTGAGCTCAGGATACCCTATCCGACCTCCTGGGCTGACCTCTCTGTCTCACCTCATACTTGGAATATATTCTTGGTATCATAAAAAATGAAGTACAACTTATGTAAGTAATGGTGGACTAGTAGAGTCTTTAGATATTAAGGGGTGCAAAAAAAGGGGCTTGGTTAGGCTCGCAGGCAGCTCGATTTAAAAATAAGTCCAATAATATTTTGTTTAGATTTGACTCATTTTACTAAATGAGCAAGTCCAAGCTGAGCTAAAATTGAGGCGAGCCTAAACCGTCCCTGAGCCATCCCGAATGTTTAACAGCCCTAGTCAGAAATAAAGAATGACATAAGAGACACCGAGACAGACCCAAAAAGCAAAAGAGGGAATACCCTCTGCAACGACTAGACGAAAATGAACAAGACTCTCTATTCGACGACTATATGAAGAAGAATCTTGAAAAGGACAACAAAGAGGGAGCTTAACAGAGTTGCAACTCCTTCGATTTTGAAGATGTGTTTCAATTTCTTCTCTTTTTTATTTTTTTATATAAAATTTCAATTGGGTATTTGGACTCTGTATGTTTCTTGGCGTTTTCTTCGCCTTTCTAGTCTTCTACTTTTTTGTTTTTAGGCTTTGGTTTGTTTTTTGCAATCTCAGTGATTACTTGAAGACTCGGCTGAATTGGTTCTGTGTGGAAACACATCAACCAAGTTGACTCCGAGTCTTGCCATTTCAACTGATGTTTCACCAACTCAAGATCGATTTGAGAAGAACTCAGAGATTAAGTGTAATGGGTAGCCTGATACCATAACGGTGACACCACATGATCAATATCACGTAACACCAGCCAGTGATAGAATACCAAGTGGACTTAGTGGGTTTTGCGGTGACAGTTAATAGCTACCTTATCTAATAACTCCCGTATTGGAATAGTGTGGTTCACTAATCCTATTTGTTGTTTTATAATTGATTGGTGACGCCACATTAATGACATGGTATTTCCGTCATACCCAACAATTGCTCCTAATGTAACTACACACCTCAACACCACAACCAAAATTTACACAAACATCCCCAAAATTTCAAAATTATATTTTGAACCCCAAAAGTTTCTAAAATTACACTTTGGCCCCAAAAATTCTGTAAATTTTTTAGTCACTTTTTGTAGTCGAGATAGTCCACAATGCCAACCTAATTGCCAAATTAGAGGCTTTATTTGATTCACAAAATGCCATGAATAATATAATAGGCTAGGCTCAATCCTAGCATCCATAAACTCGGTAAAAGAAATGGTGTGGGCTATAATTCATGTAACTAAGACCAAGAAAGATTCCCGTTTTGTCTTGTCAATTGCCAAGCAATAAGTGGATGAACAAACTTTGCCACATGTTCCAAATCATTAGATAAAGAACTAGAATTGCTCGACGTTGAGGAGTCTAAAATTTCTTTACCTTATCCTATATTAATTGTTAGTAATGATCAAGCTTCAAAGGATATTCCTATAGATGAAGTCAAACAAGTTTCAAAGGGTTTCACTATAGATGGAGTTGTTACTTTGTCAATGTATGTAAAGAAAACTGTTAGAGTTCTTATTTTATATATTAAACATAAGTTAGTTTATGTAGGGTAATATACTAATATTGTAATTTGTAACTACTCTAATAGTACACAGTTAAATAAGAGAGTGTTAGACAACCTAAACCTACACACCGATTATTCTATCTTTCTCTTTCTCTTTTCTCCTAACTCTAATATCACTTTTTCTATTTTAACTTGGTATCAGAGCATTTTATAATCTCTAAACACAACTAGACATTAAATAAAGTCAACAGGAATTTTTTTTGGAAAATAGGGGAGGACGCCATCGATACAGATGACGTCATCACTCTGTGACAGTGGAGGCTATCACCATGCTCAATTTTTTATGGGCTTCCAAATAATGTGCTTTGTTTTTTTTTCTTTTATTTCAAGGCCATCTGATCTAGTATATGGGGTGAGATTTTGCATGATCAACAACTTTTTAAGTGATTCGAAGCATTTGGAGTGGATTTGGGTTGATTTTTGAGCAAATCTAGGGCTCGGTTGTCTGTTCTATGCTTCGACTGTGTTTGGCTGACTGGGTTTTCTCTTTAGCTGCTCAACTATTGTTCTGGCGTCATCTAATTTCTGCCTTGGCTTGTTCATGTTTGTTGAAGCCTTGATTCTTGTTCGTGTGCGATTTGGAATGTTTGTTGCTATTTCTGGTTTGTTTTTTTGACCTATTTCTAGTTTGTTTTCATGACTGGTTGGTTGCTTGTGACTGGCTTCCTTTTTACTCTCTTGGATGTATGTTTAGTTTGACCTATGGGTGGTGGTGTTGTTGTTTTTGGGATTTGCTTATTTTTGGCCTTTGTGTGTCCTTTAAGGTCTTCGATGTGGTTTGTCTTCCATGCCCAACTATCTTCGATTGGTTCAGATGTATTTTTTGTGGTTGATTTGGGTTTCGACTATTATTATTTCTTTACTAAACAATATTGAAATTGTTCAAAGTTCTGGGTTATGCTTAGATTGTGATTGTCGATTTGTGGTGGCTTTTCGGATCAGTTCTTCGGCTATTTGGTGTATATCTGTGATGCCTCCACAATTTTGAGGCACCAAATCATATTTGATTGTTGTTTTGTTGTGTGGAGTGTTTGATTAAGTGTTAGCATTGTGTTGGGTTTCTTTCTGTTTTTTTTTTGCTTCCGAGTTGTCATATGTGTTGTCCAGACCTAGTTTGGGTATTTTTTTATGTGATTTGAGATTGAAATTTAGACTCGACATTCATAATTGAGGATCACTTTGTTTTTTGGTTCGATCTTGCCTAATTTGTTGTGGGTTTCCCATGACTACTTTGAGTGACAGATGTGATGGTAGTTCTGGTTGTGATCATCATTTTGAGTGGATTGTACTTATTGTGGTCGCTCAGGACATACTGAGTCTTATTATTGGGACAAATATGGGAGACCAACTTTTGCTACTCAAGCTCCTATGGATACTTCGAGCTCTCTAGTACATCTGCTTTCTACCAATAGTCCAGTTACATCTACTACTAATTCTCATGATAATATTTCTTCTCAACTTTGTAAGCTTATCCAACAATTATCTTTACTTTCTCCACAATTTTCTATTCCTACTACCGGTCTTGCTAATAAAGGTAACTCTATATGTGTGGCTGCTTAACCTTCTTCGTCAGCATGGATTACTGATTTAGGGGCTAGTGCTCATATGTCTAGTATGTCTTGCTTATTCTCTAATTTTCCGTTGTCTAATTCATGTATTGTGTTAGCTGATGACTCATTTCGACCTGTGCATGAGAGACTGGTGATCTTCGTCCTACTCAATTTATGTCGTTAACTTCTGGTTGTTTGTTCCTAATTTTACCTTTAACTTGTTATCTGTGAGCCAACTCACCAAGTCATTATAGTGTTTTGTAACATTCTCTCTATCCTATTGTGTTTTTTAGGACCTCATTATGATGAGGGTGATTGGTTTGGGTATGTGAAAAATGGTCTTTACTACCTTGATCATGGTGGTTCTATTCCAGTCTTGAGTGCTGTGTCTTCTCTTCAGTGGCGCTTTTGACCGGGCCATCACTCATTGCAAAGTGCTACAACAAGTTATTCGTGATTTGAGTTCTTCTTCTGTGTTTGAATGTGAGGCTTGTCAATTAGGCAAGCATCGCTGTAGTTCTTTTCTTCCTAGTTCTTTAAATCCCACTCTAGTCTGTTTCATGTTGTTCATACAGATATTTGGGGTCCAACATGAGTCAAAAGTATTTATGAGTTTCAGTACTTCGTGATATTTATTGATAATCTGTCTCATATGACTTGTTTATTTCTTATAAAGGACCGTTTTGTATAACCTAAAGTCTTTATCACCTTTTATAATGAAATTCTGACTCATTTTGATGTTCGTATTAAAGTTTTTTGTTCTGAAAATATCCTTAGTATACTCAATCATTCATGAAAATCTTTTGTGCTGACCATGCCATTATCCATCAAACCACCTATCTTCATATGTCCTAACAAAATGACATTGTAGAACGTAAATATCTTCATGTATTAGATGTTACTCATTCCCTCATGTTCAACATGCATGTTCCCAAACCTCATTAGATAGATGTCTTTCATGAAGAAGCACTGCGACAATTAAGCAAATATTTTCATTGCAAGTAATCCTTATTTCATGAGCATACCAAATACATTGAGGTGGATTGTCATTTCATTCGAGATCTTTTGATACGAAAGGAGATCACTCCATATATCAAGTCTGGTGATCAGTTACTTGGTTTCAAAGTTACTTGGTTCATACTAAGTCAGGACAGTGCTTTCGAACATCACATATGCACTACGCAAACACGCAATACGTAAGCAAGCAATAATGAAGTCTAGATAAAGCAATCTAAAGAAGCTTAAAGTTGTCAAAAAGTAGTTTCAATTAATGAGCTATGGGTGATATTTGTACTAAGTTGTTGGCTTGGTCTGCCTTTAGTAGTTTATATTCTAGGTTGGACATTTTTTATCTGTATGCTCAAGTTTAAGAGGGAGTCTTAGAGTTCTTATTTTATATATTAGACATAAGTTAGTTTGTGTAGGGTAGTATTGTAATTACTCTAATATTACACAATTAAATAAGAGAGTGTGGAGCAAGCTAAAGTTACACATTGATTATTCTCTCTTTCTCTATCTCCTCTCTTT
>CM042190.1:5740913-5759372 GCA_023539305.1 Ilex asprella | reverse complement strand
TCATTTTTTCTATTTTGACTAAAGCTATGAAGGATGTAATGCATCAAAGATTTGTTTTCTAATATGGGGATCTATAATACTATTTTCTTAGAACACAAGCTTCTTTAGAGCTCTTGGAGTCTTTTTGTCCTTTCAACTCTTCGAAGAAGAGTTTGTCTTAGTCGGAGAAAATCGATAGGGATCATAAAGAGATTGGATAGGTATAAATTTGAAGATTAGAATTTATTTATTTACATTATTTGTTAGATTATTTGGTTGGCTAATATTCATCTCATCAGGAGATTTAGATAAAATTCTAGCTAGAGAGTACTTTTTATTTGGGTAGGACACTTGTCCTATCAATAATGGTGTAATCTCACTTAGATCAATTAGATTTATGAATATGAATTGATTAATTTCTCTATGAAGAGTTGAGTTTCTTAACCTAATCCTTGCGAGGATTTGGTTATCCCCGTTCTTTCGCTTCCCTCCTGGCGTCAGCTGGTTTTTGTATGGCTTTGAGCAAGACTCTATTTCAATTTCATGATTTGGTATGGGTTCCCCTTATGTTGGGCCAAGGTGCACTTTGTTATCTTGTTCTTTAATCTTATGCTTATCTCTCCACATTCCACGGGAGTAGCGCGTGCGAGATGTATTAGGTCTTTTCCCACAGTGGTATATAGCGCCTCTCAAACTTGAACTGAGTGTTGTGGGGTCTCTTCACACATTGCTAATTTTTTTTTGGGTTGGTTGCTCTAACAATTTCTTTGATAACTAGGAGCTAAAATCTTCCATTATTTTTCATGTTTTGTCCACTTCAGCACGTCACTGGATGCCTAATTTAAATAAGTTGATGATTTTTTGCATTTATTATCAGCAGATGGTCCTTGCAAGTTTAACAGTGTGAACTGCTATTGGCAAAATATTGACAATTGGATTACATAAGTAAAAATGAAACTTATCTTCGTATTCAATCATCATTTTAGCATGCTAATGTCTGTTTTCTCTCTGATATAATTCTTCTTCAGGACGGACGTGGTTATATAAGCTGATTATAGTTCTGGTTTGCACAACATTGTGATTTTTTTATTTAGCTTTCTGATTTTGTCACTCTAGGTGAAGATGACTGCAAAATCTCCTTTGGGCAACTGAAAAAGTTTTCCTGGCGTGAAATGCAGCTTGCAACTGACAATTTCAGTGAAGGCAATATAATTGGACAAGGTGGCTTTGGTAAAGTTTACAAAGCCATTCTTCCAGACAATACAAAGGTTGCTGTGAAACGTCTCACGGATTATCATAGTCCTGGTGGGGAGGCTGCATTCCTGAGGGAAGTTCAATTAATAAGTGTTGCAGTACATCGGAATCTTCTTCGGTTGATTGGATTTTGTTCAACCGGATCTGAAAGAATTCTTGTTTATCCATTCATGCAAAATCTCAGTGTTGCTTATCGTCTAAGAGGTACATATTCAGAAGCCCTATGCTGATTTTTATCTTTTCCCTGACATTCATTATTACTTTACTAGATTAGCCTACCAATAATTTTTTTTCCCCAGGTGAGTAGGCTACCAATAAAATATTGTCTGGACTTAAACTTGGTTGTTGCATATTTTTTGTCAATGCTGATTGGAGTCACAGGGCGAAAGTCATTTACCCCTCAATTTGACCTAGGTTGGCTGCCTTCTTTTTTTTTTTTTTCTGGCTGTCCCACCCATTCTTTGCCAAGTAAAATACTGAATCTTACAATCCCTTTGTTTCATGGATATGTTTGGTTCACTTGTTGCCAAGGATGAAAATCCCTTTTCAGTTAGCTTAGAAACGAAAATGTTAAGGAAACAAAATGGAGACAAAGGAACAATTTTGATTTCAAAACATTGGAATTTTGGATTTTGAAATATCCTAAAATATCCCTGAACATTTAGAGACATTTTATTCTGATTTTCAATTATTGATTGCTTTTTTGTGTCTACCAAAATCGAAGTGTTTTAGATGAAACAACCGAAATGGAATGAATTTTTGATCGTTGCATGTTGTGCTGCCCATTAAATTTGGGTGCAAATTGTTTTATCTTTAAAATGAGCATTTATGCTTTATCTTTGAATATAGCTTGTATCAAACATTGAAACATTGAGTCCATCCAAGGTTGGCCATCCATATAATTCAAGGGCATCTCCCACCAATTACCAACTGGTTTTGGTTGGATGCCTCTAACATTGGATGAGAGCTAGTCCTTGGGTGATGAGTGGGCCAAGTTCTCCCTCATTTAAATTTTGTTGTAGGTTTATGTGTCTATTTTAGTTCAATTTACTAGCCCATTTGCTGACATGAGTGCACATAAGGAAGGCTGTGAAGAGAATTTGTATCCCACATCGAAAGATTGTGGCAACTCAAAGCTAGTTAAATGATTCAGGGGCCTCTTTAGTCATTGCCAATTGGATTGGATGCTTTCTTACGTTCTCCATGTTTCTTTGCACTTATCACTAATTTGTACAATGTATTGATCCTTTCAGAATACATAAAGAAATCAACAAGCAAGAAAAACAAAAATTCAACCTTAATTGTGTAGAATGCATCATAACTTAGAGTTGCTGGGATGAGCATGTGAGTATGATTCTATATTTCTGTGAAGCAGTACATAAGTTTTTGAATATAGTGAGCATGATTGTGCTCAATATGTTAATAGGGAAGATGATTTCTACCAGAACGGAACCTAAAACATCATAAAAATCCCTAAGAAAGTAAAGACAGTAGTAAGCATTGGAATCTTAATTGGTTCCTCATCATAATATGTATTGGTGCTAAAGAAAAAAATGGTTAGTTATTGAATAACTCATGATCATCCTTGGCAAATCGATAGCCAGTCTGTTCTTCCCAATGCACTTCTAAGGGTAGGGATCAGTCAACTGTCAATTCTGACATCCTGGACTCTTAAGAGAAGCCATTGAAGCCCATGGTACTTATTAGATATATCGGGTCCTGGAGAAAAGGAAAAGGGGGGGGGGTGTTGAATAGGACCACTCTAAAATTTAGCTCCTTTTGGATGTTCTCTTATTTAATTCAGAGTTAAGTCTTAATGCTAACTTTTCTTTTAATTTAACCAAGGGTATTTTGGTTAGTTAAATGGAAAAGTTGAAATTAGGGTTTATGAGAGAGAAGGGAGGAACAGAGAGAGAAGAAAGAGATTGAGAGAAATAATCAGTTGTATAGGCTATGTTGCTCTATACTCGGATATTACAATTTTATCCTGCACTACTAATAATACAAATAAGAACTCTGACACTCTCTCTCAAGTTAGAGCATAAAGATAAAAAATAGCTAGCTTGGAACAAAGATTATTAAAGATGGATCAAGTCTACGGTTTTGTAAGGATATCACCTCGTTGATCACTAGACTTGATGTATGGTGTGATAATCTTCTTACGCATAAAGAGATATCAAATAAAATGACAATCTATTTCAATATGTTTAGTCCTCTCATGGAATACTGGATTGCTTACAATGAAAATAGCTATTGGTTATCACAATGCATCTTTATAGGAAATGACACACTGATACCCATATCACAAAGTAAGTAACGAATCCACAACATTTCACATGTAGTATGAGTAATGTCCCAATATTCAGCCGTTGTACTCAAATGTGTAACAACATTCTATTTCTTGCTACGCCAAGTAACAACATTACCACCAATAAATGTACAATAACCTGAAATAGATTGTCTCTCAGTACTACTACCTACCCAGTCAACATCAAAAAAATTAGTAACAATCATGGAAGATGAAAGACGATATAATAATCATTTATCCAATGCTCCTTTCAAATACCAAAGAATATGACAAATAACCTCTAATTGAGGCTTACAAGAAGCATGCATGAACTGACTAACTATTTTAACAATATAGGTAATATCAGGATATGTAACTGTAAGGTAAATCAACTTACCAACCAACCGTCAATAGTACTCTATATCATAAAAAACTTCACCACTATCAGCATCCAACTTAACCGTGGAGTCCATGAGAGTATTTACTGGACATGCACCAAAAGTACTAGTTTCCGATAATAAATCCAATATATACTTTTGTTGGCACAAATTGACACCTTCTTTTGATCGAGCAATTTCAATCCCTAGAAAATAACAAAGAAGACTTAGGTCTTTGGAATGAAATTACTTCCCCAAATGAATCTTAAATTGAGCAATACCATCTGCATCATCGCCGCTAATGATAATGTCATCAATGTACACAATAAGAATAATAACACGTGGAAGAACGACGAATAAAAATTGAATGATCTAAAGTAGAATGCTTAAACCATGTCACACCCCAACTCCAAGGACATGACCGGCCTTGAACCATAGATTCATAACCTATGGAACACGTAAGCCTAGCCAATAAACTAATAGGAGTGGAAAATAATATTAGCACTAAATTGATCTCATGTCAAAGTCAACATACCTAAACTTGTTTAGCCCAAGCAAGTAAAGATGGCTATACGATATATGTTACGGAGGTCATAATACTATTAATCCCTAATCAATTCCCTGAGTCCGCTATTGACACTCCAATTTTGGAAAAATTTTATTTTGAAAACATTAGCTAAAAAGCCCAGTGAATAGAAAGACATGCATATTTAAAGTAGCTGAAAAATATTTTTGGCATACGACATGTACATCAAAGATTTGAAAAAATAACTTCACCAATAAAATCAATTTCTCAAGAATAACACAATTGGGTTTCAACAAGAAATCATACCACAACGGTGCATCATATTATAATGGTGGAGACTGTATGATATCTAATAATCGATGAGAACCAATACCAAATACCAAAAGGTCTCAAGATTAGATCCAACATCGTACTTAGGGTCATCACAGCCTCACCTGGGTATGTTCCCTAAGACGATCCGGTGAAGGTCACCAGGATGGACCAGACACTGTTCCTTCAACTGTTAAGCACTAGGGTCACCTCAGCCTCCCCTGGATTTATTCCCTAGTGGTCAGAGTCACCGCACACAGAAGAATAATTTTCCTGGACTTTTAGTTTTGGTCCCATTCACCATTACTGAGTCTCATCATATAAAGAAGTGATCGAGTCACAATATTTCACAAAAAAATTCATCATATGTCACAAGTATTTAGACATTTAGAAAAATATTTTGTAAAGATAGTAATGAACAAGGATATCGTATTTTTTTCAAATGTTTGGGGATACAGGGAATTTTTGAAAATACGTAATATGCCAAACCACTCACCTCAAGTCTAAATGGTATGTTGCTTGATGCCTTTCCTCTTTCTTTCACAAATTTCTTTCTCTTTTGATAAGATGTTCTTCCTTCATTCTTCTCTCTTTTACTCTCTATTCTTTCTTGAAAGTGCATTTGTATATTTAATCCAATCCCCAAATACTCTATTAATAGGCCTCCTATAATTATTCTAGAAAATATTGATATGTGTCATTTTAAGAAAGAATTTCTAGAATATTCTACCATCTCCCCTCTCCTAGATCTTTCTAGATTTGAAGCTTATTCTTCACATGACAATTCCACAAGTATCTAGACTCATCTAAAGTCTTCTCCAACCTTCTAAGTCCTTCTGGAACTTTGTGGAACATTCTACTTCCCTCTAGAATCTTCTAGTATTTCTTAGAACCTTCTAAAATATTCTAGATTTGTCTAGATTGTTCTAGACTATTCTAGATTATTTTTGAACTCTCTAGAATCTTTTAGAACTTTCTAGAAACTTCTCTAACATTCTAGATTCTTCTACACTATTCTAGAAACTTCTCTAATATTCTATATTCTTCTAGACTATTCTAAATTCTTCTTTAAAATTTTTCTTATTCTTTTTAAGATAATATTCCCTAACTAGTTCCTTGCCAAAATGAAACGGGGTATTACATTCTTTCCCCCTTAAAATAATTTCGTCATCAAAATTATGCTTGTTATCCCAACTGAATAAGTGTGGTATTCTTGATACATTTGCCTTTTAAAAATGGCCTTAACTGCATGATTCTTTGTAGTCAGTTAACCAATTGATTTGCCTTTCGTCCAGAGCCTATATTGTTGCTGATGGTTCATTGTTAATCACATGTAATGAGCTATAAATATTCTTACTTCACATGGAATATGTTACACTCGCAACAAGTCAAGGTGATAAAGCCTCTTAATAGACTGCCACACCAACTCTATTCGTGACTTTGAAGCGTCTAATGCTACTAGACTTGACCTTTCTTTAAATTGAATAACCTCTCAAAGCATTGTAAAATTCAATAATCGAATTATTATCACTTCTCATTCCTTAACTAGCCGATCAAAACTCAAAGCAAAACCATCCAGTTCCATAATCTTTGTTAAGTTTCATCATTGATTTCGATAAGCTATCTAAGCCTTCACTCTACCAAGCTCTTTAGTTTGACATTATAGAACCAAAATTTGATTAAAAATAATGCCCATTTCAGACTTCACAGATTAAAGAATTTAGACATGGGCAGTTTCCGAGGTTAAACGGTTACTCCATAAAACCCAAGGCAACCTCGAGTAAACCACAGTAGAATGGATTTGATTACGTTAATGATAACACTTTTTAGAAGCAACATTACATGTCAAGAATGTCTAGAACTAAGGTTCACAATTTGTTCTTAATCATTTTTATATTCTCTCTTTCCCAAACTCTCATGATAGTGTTTCTAGTCCCCACTTATTACCTTTAGAATATATTGTTATGATGAAGTACCTCGTCATATCATAGAATAATTCATGGCTTCTCGTCGATTATTTTATTGTCTACCCTAAGCATCGCACAACAACTCATCCATGAGTAATCTAATAATTCTTGTGCACCTTAGAAAAGCAAACTTATCTGGTGAAGAAGAAACTGAAAATTGACCATTACAAGTTGGGAACCTAAAACCACCAGCATCTACTATCTTGTATATCTCTTTCTTCGATTGTCTCTCGTTAAAGTTGTTCTCTTTCTTTACCAATTCATTTATGTATAAAACTTGACTCATATTTGTCTGCCAAGCAACTTCTACAATGATCAGTCATACCCAAAATCTCTCTTCCTTAAAAATACTTTATTCTTCAATATTCATATCTTTTCTCCTCTTACTGAAATTAAGTAGTCCATCTTAGCAACTTTTGATGTGCACGCTATCAAAATATTATGCAATTGTAGCTATGGGAGCTAATTTAATCTGTCCCCGGGATTGATTGATTAATCATCATTATTTGAAGCGGGTTTAACAGATCAACTCTAGAGACTCAGAACCTCTACCCTAACATTTGACATTATCAAAAGACTTGTTCCTTTTACAAAGTTAAGAATGCAGAATCAAAATCACCAATATTATCTTAAGTTGCCGTAGTCATCTTAGAGGATCCAAATATCGATTACATTAATCGAATCATTAGGTCAAATCAATACGTTAATCTTTAAAGATAACCAATTACAATATAGACTCTGAAGTTTATTCCATTGCTTGTCTATTCAAACCTTATGACCCAACCAATTAAGAAGTTCTTCTATAATCTAATAATTTAACATCTATCACAATCACTCAAATATTTTCAAAAGAAAATGATATTCATTTTATACCAGTAAGAATCAACGTATTATTTTCCTCCAATTACTATAAATCTCTCTGAAATAAAACTCCAGTAGTCTCAAAATTCTCTAACCATTCGATAATCAATGATCGACCATTAAATCGCTCTTTTACTCTTAAATATCACTTTTCCAAATGTACCCACAAAACCATCAATTTAAGATATAACAACGTATCTTAAAACTTTTGATTTCTTGGTACACCAATAATAACATCAAAAAAATTCCAAGTTTTCATATTTTATTCATAAGTATGACTTTCTTCACTAACACCTGATCAAAAACTATAATGTGCCAACTTGCTATTAATCAAGATTATGACTTCACTAATGATTGATACAACAAAAACTCATGAACAAATCAGACTTTTCATCCACATACTCAAATTCATCCACCAATCCTATGGAAATAGTCCATATTGTTACCTTTTTACTTCATAACTATCAAATTTTCTATAAATGCCTAACTATAAGATAGTTCAATCTCAATAAGTCTTCCCGAAGTGAACCTCCTTGTGACATCTTACTGCTACTCGTCTTCAAGAATCAAAAGTAAATCTAAAAAGTAATCTTCTTAGGGTATAAACCCGACCTTACGAAAATTTTCACTCAAATCAGTAAATGAAGAGAATTAGCCAAACTCCTCAACCTAGTCAAACATCACATCCTTAAGTTATACTGACAAGTCTCCATCAATAACACTAAATTGGATACCTCTAGGCTTGATTCTTCTTTATATCAATCAAATATGATTTTTCTCTTTACACCTATCTTGATAATAAATGCTATCCAAAAGAAAATTCTATTTTTCACCTTGCTATCATTCTTTGTCATGAATCAAGAACAACTCCGCAAAAGTTATCTCTTTTGCATTCCAAGCTCACCATAAAAGAACTCACTCATTTGTAATGAGTCAGAATTAATCAAACTCATTAACTAAATAAAGAATTACTCTAATAGTCAAAGAACCACCATTAATCTCATACTTAGCCAAGTACCCAAAGTTCTAGCGATTGGACTTCAACTATTGACTAAAACTATCCCCTTGATCTCATATCAATAGGTTCAATTTTCAAATGCAAGAGATTACGATATAAACTTTTGATCAATTTTACTAATTTAATACACATTACTCACTATCATCCAAATAACTTGTTTAATTCATTCCTAAATTTATGTCTAGCACCACATCCTTGATGATAACACTCTAGATATTGAAAATGTTTACCAATCATATCATCCTAAATGATGTTGCACCGCCACAAATCATCATTTGATTGAATAGTCTAGTCTTCATAATGACTTCAATCAAATCTAAGGATAGTCACTAAAGGTATTACCTTCAATAGTTGAGTCACTTTCTTAACCATAAGAAAAACTCCAATAAATCCAACAAAATTTTTAAAAGTCGAGTATCATCCTCATTTATATCACCTCTCATTATCTTCCACCATTTGGATTATCATCACTTTATCAATCATTGTCTTCAATAATTTAGACCATCTCCCTTTACCTCTGCATCTATTACTATCCTTCAACATTTGTATTATCACATTTTCTCTATAACTGTCTTTCACTATTTGGGATTATCACCTGTCACTACTTCATCTAATTACTAACCTCCGTCCTTTGGATAATCACCATTGACCATATCATATGCAACTATTCTCAACCTTTTGGATTACCAACTTTTTCAGCTCCACAAGTCATTATTCCATCCCATTGACCATGACAATAAACTCTGAAATTTTAGTGTTCTACAAAAACTGTGATCTAGTTAACCATTCACGGGGAAAAACTTACACCAAGACACTAAATGAGACTACTAAATACTTTTACGTGAAAATATCTGACTCTTCCAAACACAATAGATTGCATACTAGATACCCAACCACAAAATCAATTTTTCTCAAATATAAGTATAACCATTAAAATGAACTAGTAACTCCCAATTTGTTTACTTCAAAAAAATCTACTCACATAAGGTCACCCCATTTCTTTTTCATCCAACAACATACTCTATTAAAACCATAATGTTATCTTGACTTCAAAATCACCATATGTATCATCTAAAGGTCCATAGAAGTAAGCATGGTCAACCATCACCAATTGTTCCTTTAAGCAATCTACCAATCTCAACTTTAGTGAATTATTATATTAGAAGGTGGCTCCCTTATAAAATAAGATGGTACTGTCACCTAAAAGGTTAAAAACTCAAGAATCATTTCAAAACTTTTATTTTTTTTTTCTAAAACATCATCACAAAGAATTAGTGCACTTTATTATATTAGTACTTAGGAGAAAAGGCTCTATTAGATACTAGGAGTAATGCTCGTCGTCCTTAACGCTCCCATAAATATATTTTCTCGTAACATCTTCACTCCATACCATCAAGTATACTTTTTCCAACTTATATGACCAAAAGGTCTCTAAGAACCTTAACTTCCTCTATAAAGATAACACAGCTATAAATGCCCAGATGTGTGTCGTAACCAAGGCTCTATTACCACTATTGTCACAACCCAACTCCAAGGGCATGACCGGCCGTGAGTCATAGATACATAACCTATGGAGCACGTAAGCCTAACCAATAAACTAATAGGAGTGAAAAACAACATTAGCACTAAATTGATCTCATGTCAAAGTCAACATACCTAAACTTGTTTGTCTCAATTATCCAAGCAAGTAAAGATGACTATACGATATATGCCATCGAGGTCACAACACTATTAGTCCCTAATCAATTGCTTGAGTCTGCTATTGACACTTCAATCACGAAAAAATTTTATTTTGAAAACATGAGCTAAAAAGCCCAGTGAATGGAAAGACATCCATATTTAAAGTGGCTGAAAAATATTTTTGGCATACGACATGTAAATAAAAAATTTGAAAAAATAACTTCACCAAGAAAATCAATTTTTCAAGATATATACAATTGAGTTTCAACAAGAAATTATACCACAACGGTGCATCATATCATAATGGTGGAGACTGTACGATATCTAATAATCGATGAAAACCAATATCAGATACCAAAAGGTCTCAAGGTTGAATTCAACATTGTATTTAGGGTCACCACAGCCTCACCTGGGTCTATTCCCTAAGACGATCCGGTGAAGGTCACAAGGACGCACCAGACACTGTTCCTTCAACCGTTGAGCACTAGGGTTATCTCAGCCTCCCCCTGATCTATTCTTTAGTGGCCAGAGTCACCGCACACAGAAGAATAATTTTTTTGGACTATTAGTTTTGGTCCCATTCACCATTATTAAGTCTCACCATATAAACAAGTGATCGAGTCACAATACTTCACAAAAGAATTCATCGTATGCCACAAGTTTTTAGACACTTAGAAAAAATCTTGTAAAGGTAGTTGATGATGCACAAAATCGTTTTTGTGCAAGATCAATAGTCAAGAGAATGATAATGTATAATTAAGAGCAATAAATAGGCAATCAATGGCAAGAACAGTAAATAATGGATTAACACGAAGGTTTTATAGTGGTTCGGCCGTGGCCTACGTCCACTTTCTTGAATGGTAGCGGTGGCCGACGATCTTTATTAATGTATCAAGGTATTCCGGAGAGTTTACAGTGTAGAGAGAGAGAGAGAGGGAGAGAGGGAAAGCAGTGTATGTGTGAGGCATTAAGATCCTTGCCCTCAGCATTGAGAGGGCTTACATTATATAGCTAGGGTTATGGCGGTGAGGCGGTGACGTCAGGAAGAAGTCTTCCACCAATTTGGTAGGTATAGTTATGGTAGGAAATCTACGCAATCCGTCTTTCTCTCCCTCGTGCTCCTATTCAGTTGGAGGCGGACTCTCGGCTGGCTTTAGACTCGATCGTCGTCGTCTTGGGCTCGGACTTGCACTGGGGAGGGCTTGGAGTCGTATTGGAGTTAAGAGTGAGGAGGCCGAAGGAAAGGAGAGGAGGAGGCGTCCGAAGGGGAGCCAGCCCAAGCCAGCGCCCAAGGGGCCCGGCCTAGGCGGCGCCCAAGGGCTGCCATGGGCGGCGCCCAAGGGGTGTCATGGGTGGCGCCCAAGGGCCTTTAGGCTCTTGGGTGTTGTCCTCTTGACGTCCTCCTCTTGATGCCTTCCTTATCCATGGGTCGTTCCAGCCTCGATTTAGACTTTCTCTTATTTGGTGGACTTTGATTGGGCTTTCTCCCTTGGACCTCTCGGTTTACTTACATTGGGCTTGGCCCAGTCAAATTCGGGCTTGTCGAGTTTTTGTCCCATGTTCCATGCCTCTGACTTTTTGTGAGAGTAAGGGGTTGTGGGCATGTGTTTCATCTTTGTCGGAGCGAGTAGGATTTTTCTTGCATTCCCTTCGGTACCTTTTTCGTCTTCGGGGATTAGTTGAATTTGTTGATAAGTGTAATGGCAGGTGAGGCTTCCTAGGAGCCCAAGACAATGAGGTAGGCGCCCCTGCGGCTGAGGCGAGCGCCCACGGCCATGAGGTAGGCGTCCAAGTGGTGAGAGGGGCTGCTGGAGTGTCGGAACTACGACAAATCTTCGAACGGTCATAACTTTGTGCACAAGAGTCCGTTTGAGGTGATTTTTTTTTGATTTCAGGTATTTTTTTCGAGCTCTACTTTGTGCATAACTTTCTCAAAAAATATTCCTATCTCTCTGAAATCGAGTTTTTAGGACAACCCCGGTAAAATGATCGAAAAAACTTTTTTTTTTTTTTTTATATATACACCCTCGTCTATAAATAGAGGTCACTATTCCCATCTTCTTCACTTTACTCCCATTTCTCATTTTTCTGACCAAAGGCTTCTTTTTCCAAGCTCCCCAAGGAGTTGTTCAATCTTCCTCAAGAAGCTAAATACCAAGCTTCCTTAAGAAGCTTTAGCAAGACTTCCTTGAGAAACCATCCCTTCTTTATAAAAAGGGTCTTCAAGCTATTGTTCATCCCACTCTCTTCCATTTCTATCTTCTTCTTCTCCTTTTCTAAGAGCAAAGCATATGAGGACTAGGGGCTTGAAGAGTGGAGGAGATGAGGCAAGGGGAGGCAATGCCCAAGGGGCCGGCCTAGGCGGTGCCCAAGGGGCCAGCCTAGGCAGCTCCCCTCCGGCTTTCGGACGTCTGGGTCTTTCTCCTCGCAGTGGCTTTGGGAGTGTGATGCGGATATCTCTGATATAGTTGCCCGGTATCATATTCCGCCTTCTGTAACGCGCTGTCGTCCTGAGGCCGACGAGTATACCCCGATTTCCACGGGTATCACTGCCTCTGTTCCGTAGGCTAGAGAGAATGGGGTCTCGCCCGTAGGACCTCTTGGTGTGGTCCGATATGCCCATAGTACTCCTGGGAGTTCGTTTACCCACTTCCTTTTTGCAGTCTCCAATCTGACTTTCAAGTTACGGAGTATGGTCCTTACAGTGACCTCCGCTTGCCCGTTCGCCTGTGGATGGGCGGGGCTAGAGTGGGGTTGCTTAATCTGGAGGTCCGCACAGAAAGTGTTGAGGAGCTTGTTATCAAACTGCTTGGCGTTGTCGCTCACGATGGCATGAGGTACCCCTAAGTGGCAGACTAGACTCCTCCATATGAAGTCTTTTATCTTCTGGTCTGTGATTCTAGCTAAGGCTTCACCTTCTGCCCACTTAGTAAAGTAGTCGATGGCGATGACTACAAATTTGCATTGGCCTCGGCTCACAGGGAGGGAACCTAGAATGTCAATCCCCCATATGGAGAAGGGCCACGGGCTCTGAATTGTGGTGAGTTCCTCGGGCGGCTGTCTGGGCATAGTCGCAAAACGCTGGCACTTATCATATCTCCTGACGAAGTCTCGGGTGTCTCTGATCATGGTGGGCCAATAGTATCCCTGTCTGACTGTTTTATGAGCTAATGCACGTCCTCTTGAGTGGTTCCTACATATCCCCTCATGAATCTCCCTCATTGCATAGTCTGCTTTCTCTGGGGTGAGACAGCGGAGTAGTGGGAGAGAATGACTCTTTTTGTAAAGGATATTTTGTAATATAACATACCTGGATACCCTCATCCTCAACTTTCTGGCTTCCACTGGGTTGTCTAGGAGAGTGCCTTCCTCTAGGTAGCTTCTGATAGGAGTCATCCAATTGGATTCTGATGATACATAGTGAGTCTCGACCTCCTTTAACTTGGTGGTGCTAGGCTCAAACTGGTGACCTGTCAACGCCGGTCCCATGAGTATGTTGGCGGATGCAAACTTGGCGAGAGCATCAGCCGTGACATTCTCTTCTCGAGGTACATGGTGGATCTTAAAGCATGCGAACTTTGTGAGGAGTGCTTGGACCACCCAGAGGTATTCCTGCATCTTTTCTTCTTTGGCTTCAAAATCTCCCCTTACCTGATTGACTACAAGCTGAGAATCACGGTAAGTCACGAGACGGAGTGCTTCCATCTCTAAGGTTAACCTTAGACCCGATATGAGGGCCTCATACTCTCCTTGATTATTGGACGTGTTGAAGTGGAGGGAGACAACGTACTTTAACAGAGTGCCATGGGGACTGATTAGTACGAGTCCAGCTCCACCGCCCTCATTGGTAGAGGACCCATCCACATAGAGTTTTCAGTATGGCGGAGAGGATGATGGGGGTAATATTAGGAGAGGATGTGAAGATGAGAGTGAGGGAGCTTGAGAAGGCGGCGCCCAAGGCAGGGTGGGCGATGCCTCAAGCCAGGTAGGCGGCGCCCTAGGTAGGGTGGGCGGCGCCCTGGCTTGCCCGGTCGATGGCTCTGCCCCCTGTTCCTCCTCTGGGTCGACGGGTTTTCACATGGCAACTGGTCCAGCTTCCTGGTCGAGAGAGTTAGTATGTACTGAGCAGGTGTGCGCAGGGGTGCCTAGTTCTTCGTTTCGGGACTCCTGGGGCGGTGTGGACTCCGCTACAAAGTCTGCAAGTGCTTGTGCTTTGATGGCAGCCCTTGGTTGGTACTGCACGTTGAATTCGCTCAACTCCACGGCCCACTTGAGCAATCTTCCAGAGACATCAGGCTTCCCTAAAATTCTTTTGAGTGACTGATCGGTGACCACCATAATGGTATGACTTTAGAAGTAATGGCGCAGGCGTCTGGCGGTGGTCACAAGGGTGAGAGCTAATTTTTTTACTAACTCTGAGTACCTCACCTTTGCTCCTCGGTAGACTCTACTTACATAGTAGACAGGCTTCTGGATGCCCCCATCCTCTCTGATAAGTACAGAGCTTATGGGAGAGTTGTGGTGGTATGGAGAGGTAAGCTTTGAGCTTCTGGAAGGCCTCCTCAGCGTCTGGGCCCCACTGGAAGGACCTGCGGAGGATCTTAAAAAATGGGAGACATTTATCAACAGATTTAGAAACAAACCTGTTAAGTGCTGCTATTCCTTGGTTGAGGCGCTGGACCTCCTTGGTTGAGGCAGGGGACTTCATCTCCAAGACCGCTCTAATTTTATCTGGGTTGGCTTCAATGCCCTTTTTATGGACCATGAAGCCTAAGAACTTCCCTGAGCCTACGCCGAAGGCGCATTTTTTAGGGTTCAATTTCATTTTGTAGGCTCTTAGCACATTGAAGGTCTCTTGTACGTGTGCGATATGATATGTCGCTGCTACACTCTTTACTAACGTATCATCCACATAGGCCTCCATCGTCTTTCCAATCTGGGCCCCGAACATTCTGTTAACGAGACGCTGATATGTGGCACCGGCGTTCTTGAGCCCGAAAGGCATCACCCTATAGCAGTAAGTACCTCTGGGGGTGATGAATGAGGTCTTCTCTTGATCTGGAAGGAATAGACTGATCTAGTTGTAACCGGAATATGCGTCTAGGAAACTTAGGAGTTCATGTCCGGCAGTGGCATCAATGAGCAGGTCGATGCGTGGGAGAAGGTAGCTGTCTTTTGGACAGGCCTTGTTGAGCTCTGTAAAGTCCACGCAGAGACGCCACTTCCCATTGGCTTTTGTCACCATTACCACATTGGATAGCCCTTCTGGGTAGGCTACCTCCCTCACTGACCCATTAGTCAACAACTTGTCTACCTCTTCCCCCATGGCTTGCCCTCTCTTAGTGCTCATACTCCTTAACTTGTGGCGGACAGGCTTGTATCTGGGGTCAACATTCAGTTGGTGGGAGGCCACCTCGGGGTTGATGCCCTCCAAGTCCTCATGGGACCAGGCGAAGATGTTTGTGTTTCTCCTGAGGAAGTCTACCAAAGCAGATGCCAGCTCCTGGGAGAGCGAGGAGCCTAGGTAGACTTTCTTCTCTAGGAGGCTGTCATCTAGTATTATTGGGAGAAGCTCCTCTGCTGGTTCACCCCTCTCTAAGGTATTGTCGTCTCTAGGGTCAAGGAGCTCGACCTGAAGTGTCTCATTCGGTCTCCTAGCCCTCATAGAGGCCACATAATACTCTCTGGCTGAGACCTGGTCTCCTCTAATCTCTCCAACCCCATTGGAAGTAGGGAAGCGGAGGAGAAGGTGGTAAGTAGAGGGTACTGCCTTTAAGGCATTGAGGGTAGGACGTCCAAGTATTATATTGTAAGCAGAAGGGCAATCAAGTACAAGAAAATTTACCATGATAGTGGAGCTCCTTGGTGCAGTCCCTGCTGTGACAGGTAGGGTGATGGATCCCAAAGGCTGGACTCTCTCTCCCGAGAAACCAACCAAGGGAGTCCTGACAGGCTGTAATCTCTCTCTGTCGAGGTGAAGGCTGTCATAAGCAGTGGCAAACAGGATGTCGGCTGAGCTTCCACTATCAACTAGGATCCTCCTGACTTAGTAGTTGACCACCATTAGGGTCAAAACTAGAGGGTCATCATGTGGAGTTTAGACCCCCACCAGGTCTATGTCTGAGAAGGTAATGACCTCCTCTTCCCCAAGTCGTGGGGTCTTCATTGGGCGAGAGTCATGAGACTCTGCCTGTCTAGCTTTGCGGGTGTGCGCCTTCTTGGCGGAGTTGGAGTCATCTCCTCCTCCTAGTCCTCCAGCGATGGTCTGAATCTCACCGAGGGGTTGTTGGTGTTCTCGTTCTCCGTGCGGAGGGGCAGGTCCTCGACCAGCCACATACTGTCTGAGATGACCCCGTTGGATAAGCTCCTCAATCTGTTTTTTCAGCTGGAAGCAGTCCGTGTCATGTCCATGGTCACGGTGGAAGCGACAATACTTACTGGGATTTCGGCACTTGGGGTCAGACTTCATCTTTTCGGGTCAGCGGATGGCTGGGTCATCCTATATCTAGAATAGGATGTGCTCTACCGAGGCATTGAGTGGAGTGAACGGCTATCGGTCCCTCGGGGGTAGCGGTCCGAGGCGGTCCTTTACGGGGACCCTCTCAGCTTTCTTTCTCTTGTTCTCAGTCTCCCTTCGGTCTTCTCGGCTGTCTTTCCTTTTCTCCCCTCGGGAGGACTCACCTCTACGGGCTTTGGTGACGTTCTCGGCGTTCATATATTTTTGGGCCCTAGATAGTAAGTCGGGCATGCTAGAGGGCGGCTTTTTCATGACTGAGAACATGAAGCTGGAGGTGCGAAGTCCAGCGATAAAGGCGGCTACGACTACCTTGTCTTCTGGTTCTTCAACTTGGAGGACCTCCTCATTGAAGCGGACAAGGTAGCTACGAAGGCTTTCATCCCTATCCTACTTGATGGTGAGCAGGTGGGTCACTGGTTTTTTATGGCGGCGTCCCCCTATGAAGTGGGAGACGAAAGACTTACTTAGCTCTGCGAAGGATCGGATGGAAGAGGGCTTGAGCTTGGAGAACCACTGGCAGGCAGACCCCTTCAAGGTGGTAGGGAATGCCCTGCACATGATTTCCTCTGGCACATTGTGGAACTGCATGAGGGACTTGTAGGTATCCAGATGGACGAGGGGGTCTCTATTGCCATCGAAGGTTTCGATGTTGGATATCTTGAACTTCGAAGGCAATAGATAGTTGACAATATCAGTGATAAAGGGCGTGTCAGTGCGTCTTACCAGGTAGTCCACGGTCGTAGGCGCCTGTGCCTTGATGGTGTTGAGGGCATCGCCAAGCTGGTTTTGCACTTCCCTTATCTTCTTGTCCCACTGGTTGGGGACATCCCCGGTCGGGTGATGGTATTGGCTTTCGTGGTCTCCATATTGACTCTCTCCTTCGCCCTCCTGCGCATGCACATGAGAAGGGGGGATGCGCGAGCTCCCTGCGCGTTGAAAAGGGACTGCTAGGCGAGGGGTGCCCTGCAGTTGCAGGGCATCCTAGCGAAGGGCCCTATGGTGAGGGGCTGCTTGACGCTCGTGAGGTGCAGGTTACTATTCGTCCCCAGTTGGAGGGATTGGGATCACTTCTTCTGGATGAGGGGTAACACCTCCTTGGGTGAGCATCAGTTGGATGATCTGTTGGTTTTGTTTCACCAGCAATTGTATAGTCTGGAGGAGTTGTTGTTGCTGACCGGTAGGAGTCGCAACAGTGGATGGTTCAGACGATGCGAAGGGAGGCAGAGCCTCCTCCCCCGGCGGGCCGGGTTGTGGTCTCCCGGCTGTTGGCTCATCGATCGGGTGGTAATCGCCATGGATTACGAAGGGGGATTGAAAGGTAGTAGAAACTATGTTGTTCCCACAGACGGCACCAAACTGATGATGCACAAAATCGTTTTTGTGCAAGATCAACAGTCAAGAGAATGATAATGTATAATTAAGAGCAATAAATAGGCAATGAATGGCAAGAACAGTAAATAATGGATCAACACGAAGGTTTTATAGTGGTTCGACCGTGGCCTACGTCCACTTTCTTGAATGGCAGTGGTGGCCGACGATCTTTATTAATGTATCAATGTACTCCGGAGAGTTTACAGTGCAGAGAGAGAGGGAGAGAGGGAGAACAGCGTATGTGTGAGGGATTAAGATCCTTGCCTTCAGCATTGAGAGGGCTTACATTATATAGCTAGGGTTATGGCGGTGA
>CM042190.1:5688172-5740513 GCA_023539305.1 Ilex asprella | reverse complement strand
TGGTGGTGTAGTGGAGGTGGTGGGGGTAGGGTGGTGATAACGACGATGAGGGTGGTGATGGGGCGATGAGGGTGGTGGTGGCGACAGTTGTGGGCGGTGGTGTGGGAGTGGTGGTAGTTGGGATGGTGGTGGCGGGGTGGCAACAGTGGTGGTGGTCACGACGGTAGTTTTTGTGGGATGGTAGTGATGGTTAATGTGGAAGAGGTGGTGGTGGGGTGACAGCGGAGGCGACGGTGGCGGCGATAGTGGTGGTGGTAGTGCTGATGGTGGTGGGGCAGTGGGAGTGGTGGTGGTGCAATTCCAAACACTGCTTTTTTTTAAAATTATTTATGAAAAGTTACAAGTCTAGGAAGAATTTTTGAAAATTTATTTCAAATACACTTTTGAGGGCCTATTTTCTCTATTAAATTTGGGGTGTTAACATTAGCCGTTAGATTAATTTTAAAGTGAAATTTAAAGATATCTTAACCGCGAAAAACAAAAGTCATTTTGTTTATCTTTTGAGATTTGAATTTTATTATACTTTATTATATAGATAATAGTATCGAACTTAACAAACCAAACACGTGGTGATTGCTTCAGACGATATAGGGTTTTCTTTAGACGACATACTAATTATTCCTTCTTAGATACAACATAACCTAGCGGATCTACCATATATACATCCTCCTACAAGTTTTCATGCACAAAAACATTCTTGATGTTCAGTTGATACGGAGGCCAATCACAATTCATTGCAATTGAAATAAGAACTCTAACAGAGTTAAGACGAGCAACAGGAGAGAAAGTTTCGTAGTAATTCATACCGTATGTTTAAGTGTAGCTTCTGTCAACCAAACGGGCCTTCATATGCTTAATTGAACCATCAGGATGATACTTCCCTGGGTATATCCAATGACAACTGACTGGTTGTTTATTGGACAGAAGAGAAGTAAGATCTCATGTCTAATTCTCATTAAGGGTTTTCATTTCCTCATGTATAGCCAATTTTCAACCTGGAGCTATTAATGCCTGTTTTAAAAAATTATGAACAAATATCGAAGACATAGTTGATGCAAAACAACAAAAGAATAGTAAAAGTCGATTTAAAGAAACAAAATTAGAAATGGGATGTTTGTAAATTATGAGTATTTTTCTTTAATGCAATAGGTAAATCAGAAGATGATGAACTAGTTGACGGCTTAGAGGGCAGGACTTTAGTAAAATCAGGTGTTGGTTGTGGAGTTGGAGCATATGAAAAATAGCCAGTTTGTCCTTGGACTGGTGATAAACCTGCAAGGGAGAAGGAGGACTTGGAGAGGAAGAAGATACACAGTCTGACACAATAAGCAACAAGGGTTCCCCTTTACGGGAAAATACTAGATCTAGGGAAAGTGTATCGCTTGACTCAAAAAAGAAGGAGAATGAATCAAAAAATGTAACATCAGCACTGACATAGTATTGACGAGAAACAAGGTCATACCAACGATAATCTTTACAAGTATGAGAATATCCCAAAAAGACACACTTAACTGAGTAAGACGAAAGGTTATCCCTATCCAAACCAAAAAGATGAATAAATGCAGTACAACTAATCACGAGAGTGAGACCAAATGGAGGTTTATTAAGATAAAACAACGAGAAGGGAGATTTGTTGTCAAAAATGGGGGAAGGTATGCGATTAATAAGATAACTCAAGTAAGTACAACATCAACCCAATATGGTTTTGACACATGCATGTTGAACATCGAGATGCGGACAACATCCAACAAATGACATTGTTTACGTGATGCAACACCATTTTGTTAGTAGGTATGAGGACAAGTAGTTTGATGGATAATGTCACGGTCAGCACAAAAGATTTTCATAAATGATTGAGTATACTCAAAAAGGCATTGTCAGACTGAAAAACTTTAATATGAACACCAAACTGAGTCAAAATTTTATTATAAAAGGTGGTAAAGACCTTGGGTAACTCAAATCGGTCTTTCATAAGAAATAACCAAGTTATACAAGAGAAATCATCAACAAAGATCACAAAATACTAAAAACTAGAAGTACTTTTAACTCTTGCATGTCCCAAATATGCGTATGAACAACATGAAAAGGACTAGATTGATGACTTGAAGAGTTAGGAGGAAAGGAACTACGGTGATGCTTGCCTAGTTGACAAGCTTCATATTCTAACATGGAAGAGGAACTCAAACCAAGGATGATTTGACGCAATTTGTGCAATGAAGGATGACCTAGTCGAAAATGCCACTGGAGATGAAACACAATTGCGCTTAAGGTATGAAAGGAATTTTCGCAATCCAAGTGATAAAGGCCATTGCGCTCATGTCCTATACCAATCACCTTTTTCATCTTGAGATCCTAAAAAATATGAGAAGATGGAGAAGAAGGGTACTAAACGTTATTAAGGAGTTGGTTAACTGAATCACAGATAGCAAATTAAAGGGAAAAGTAGGAACAAACAAACGATCAACTAATGGCAAGGACTGAGATAGCCAGTCCCATGTGCCTGTCGAAAAGCTAACACAATATGTGAGTTTGACACACGAACATTAGAGAATAGGGATAACATACCACATATATGATCACTAATTCCTAAATCAATGATCTAAGAAGATGAAGAAGGCTAAATAACCATGCATATTGTGGTACCTCCATTAGCAACACTAGCAATAGAAACAAACAAGCTTGAAGAGAGTGAAGACAACTTATGAATGAGTTGTGTAAGTTGAGAAGAAAGATCATAATGTGAGCCAAAACTAGAAGCAACTAGACCATCACATCCACTATGTCCAATGGATAGACCTTCACGACTAACATTATAGGGCGGATCACAACCACCATTCAAAAATGCCATTGAGAAATCCATAGATTAATTATAACTCAACGCAACACCTCAAAACCAATCAGCACAAATTCCAAGGGCCAAATAGCAGAACACAGCAAAACAACCAGAACACAACTGAGCTATCACCTAAATGGGAAGAAATTAGGCTCAGATTCCACCCCAAGTAACTTAAAACAACGCTACAGAATTAGTCCTGATCAAACACAAACAACACTATCCACTGTAAACAACACTACAATGCAAACCACATAACAGCTATTCCTTAGCCAACAATAGCACTGACTGCTGAGGGCTCTAAATCAATGACCACCACAATAGCTCACCCACTCACCAACCAGGCTTTATCATACATAGTTGAAGGTCCAAGAACACAAACCACATTGTCGAAGTACCTGGGCACAAAAAAACCAACTGCCCAAGTGAAGATAATACACCAGCAAACCTAAAACATACATAGAAGCCAAAAATAATGGAAAACCAGAAGGCTGGAACAGTCCCATCACTGTCCAGCCGATGATAACAGTGGCCGAATGGCCTGAAGAGAGAAAAAACAAACCTAAACCAGCGTAAAAGGGCTGGGTATCAAAGGGAACCATGTTGAAGGCCTCAGATCTACAGATCTGAGAAATAGTTCCAATTTTTTTGAGTTCGAGAATAGAAAAACCAACTTAGATGACCTCAAAAAATTCTGAAAAAATCACTATAATTACAAGGGCACAATTATGAGTCGGATCACTGTTGAAGTCACCGGAAATTGTTGACATCACTTTTCCTGCGATGACGTCATTTTTTCAGCGAACTTTTTGGCGATTATCTAATCATTTGTACTCTGTTGTTTGAGTAATTATTTGCTAAAAAGAAAAAAGAAATAAAAAACTTGCTCTAATACTAAGTTAAAAGAAGAAGTTGACATTAGGGTTTATGAGAGAGAAAAAGGAAGGAAGAGAGAGAAAGAGAGGAGAAAGAGATTGAGAGAAATAATCAGTTGTGTAGGCTATATTGTCATAAACTCTCTTAGTTATAGTACACTGATATCAGGCAAATTACAATATTACCCTACACTACTAATAATATAAATAAGAGCTCTAACGTGGTCATTTATGCATTTCAATTGCACTGGCATGTTTGGTCTAGTTATGTAATGTGTGAGGGATAGATTATCAGAATCCTAAGACTGCTCTATAAGATGCAAAGCAGAATTCTTGTTTTGCAGAAGCCACTCGACCAGGTCATAAGTTGGTCGAACAAGTCCGGTAGACTAGCAATGACCACCCAGAAACTAGGAGTCCTTTTTTTTTTGTGCTTAGGCTCTAGTTTTGATCCAATTCAATTCTCAAGTGTTCCAAACATTAGTGTGTGCTAGGAAACATGTCAGATAACATAATTTAACTATGATTTAAATTTAATCCGTGGAACTTGATCACATGCTAGCTCCTTCTCTCATATTCAACAATCAGGTTCTCAATTTGTAATTCAATTATGCATGATAGATAGGCTCAAGAACATGCTTAACAAACGATATACAACAGAGAATAAGCAACACACGATACGTAGTGGTTTGGCCAACCCCTTAGCCTACAGCCACTCTTCCACCACCTAGGTGAGAGTCACTCCACCAAATGGGATTGTAAGCCAATCTTGTGGTTTACAAAAGACCAATCCACTAGTCCACTGAAAACAGCCATTGCAAGGCACCACCAAAGGATGTGGTGAAGGTTTTCGTAAGATCCCCCACGACGTAACCTGGAAATTATTTTGTTTTGTAAGATCCCCCACGACCTAACCTGGAAATTATTTTATGTAGGATTTGTGAAGGTGTGCTACAGTCCTATGTGGCATGTAAGAATGTCCTCAATGATCACACTTACCATTAGATGCTTTGGCCAAGGATGTGCTCTTCACAGTGAAAGCCAAGCTCGATTTGGGTGGAAGGGAAAAATAGTTTTTTTTCCATCCTATCTACTTTTTCCTCAGTGTAGTGGATGAAATCCATCAAATTTCATCTACTAAGATGAAAGGGTATACATAAGCTGAACTTCAACAAATAGCTTAACAGCTAGTTTTGAACTGCCAAACAACCTAACCTAGAACTACTTTCTCTATCATTCATGAAAGTGTTCTACGGCCCTGTGTGGCATGCAAGAGTGTCCCTAATACACAATTAAGTGAAGAGGATCACATCCACAGTGAGAAGCTTTGGCCAAGGATGTGCTCTTCACAGTGAACGATAAGCTCTCTTTTTTGGGTGGAGGGACATAATGGTCTTTTTGCCCTCTCTCTCTCTCCTAGGTCTTCACTGTGGTGCATGAGGAATGGACCCCAATATCCATCAAACTTCATCTTTTAAGATGAAGAGGTATATATAAAGTGAAGTTCAATGGCTAGTTTTTCCCTTCGTCCGAAAGTCAGCAAAAGGCCACCAGCTTCAAGTACAGGCCAGTCCAGACCTAGGAAAGTGTGTCTAACCTACAAAGGCGATCACTTAGATCTAGACACTACACACTTTGAGGTTGAAGTCTTCCTAAAATTCCAAAGTTCCCACGTACTATGATCTTTGCTGTTGCAAGGAAGTTTCCAAGTTTGAGGCTTGCATCCATAGCTCTTCCAAGTTATGTTTTCGTCACAAATCGCAATACAACATAAAATTGTAGTACAAATCATGAAATTGTTAATTTGTCCTAGAACTAATAATATCCTTTTTGGCAATTTTCATGACAAAACTTAGATATGCAATGAGTACATGAATGACCTACTCTACTACATAGACACCACTACCATTGTGATGTCATCAGGTTCAAGCTGTGTGAGACTGCTCCCCCTAAAGCAAAGCAATACCTTTCTGCCCTTTTTGTCAAAAATTGCTAAATACCATTGTTTGTTATTTTTGTTTTTTTTTACCCTAAATACCATCGTCAAATACCATTTTATTTTATTTTTTATTGTTATTTTATTTTTTTTGAATGGCATAAGTTTGTTATTGTCTCTATCTACTATTGTAGATTTAAAGCCTGGAGAGAAAGCCTTAGATTGGCCAACAAGAAAACGTATAGCTTTTGGTGCAGCCCATGGCCTGGAGTACCTGCATGATCATTGCAATCCTAAAATCATACACCGAGATCTAAAAGCTGCGAATATTCTCCTAGATGATGACTTTGAAGCTGTTCTTGGAGATTTTGGGCTAGCAAAAGTGGTTGATTCAAAATTAACACATATTACAACACAGGTCCGTGGAACTATGGGGCACATTGCCCCTGAATATCTATCAACTGGAAAATCATCAGAAAAGACAGATGTGTTTGGATATGGTGTAACTCTTCTGGAACTAGTTACTGGTCAGCGTGCAATAGACTTCTCTAGGCTGGAAGAAGAGGAAGACGTTCTACTGCTTGATCACGTAAGTTCTTATTGAGATAGCCCAATGCTTGATTCAAACATTTTGTTTTTTGTGCTGTTTTTTCAGTCATTTTTTTTTATCACACAAGTTCTTATTGTGGTAGCCCAATGCCGGATGCAAACATTATGTTAAAGAAAAACTATTTTTCTTGTCTTTTTTTACCCATCAAGATGTTTTCTAGCCTTGAGACCAGTCACCAATTCTCTTATGCTCAGGCAGTCCTCTAGTCCTAAATCTCATGGGCACCGCGCATTGTTATTTTTTTTCTGGATGGCAGAAACAAACATGGAACCTAAGTTCAATATTGGTTTCTTTAACGGATGCAGGTGCATGGGTGACCAACCTTATTTGTGCTGCCCAATTTTTTATGACCGACATGACTCAGTTTTCTCATTATAAAGAGCCGCTTAGATCTCTACTCATCCTTATCCTAATGCTTCCCTTCTTGCTCAAACAAAACTCCCAAGGTCATTGCACATTTCTCTTACACCCAACCTCACTGCATATATTTCTCCCTCCCTCTCTCTCTCTCTCTCTCTCTCTCATCATTATCCTAATGCTTCCCTTCTTGCTCAAACAAAACTCCCAAGGTCATTGCACATTTCTCTTACACCCAACCTCACTGCATATCTCTCTCTCTCTCTTGCGAATTCCTTTGCATTCTAGATAACTTAGTTTTTGTGGAAAATTAGATCTCTAATCCGTATATTTCATTGCCAACAGTAAACTCCTTAAATTTACAGTTGAAACTAATTCCTGTGTAGTAGGATACGGGGAGAGAATTAGAGGCTGAGGTGAGCCACTTGGAAGGAGGGAGAACGGGTCAGTACTTTCCACAAAAAAAATTCAGGGTGGCTTTCTAGTTTTGATGTTATTGATCTGCTAAAAAATAACACCCAGTTTAGTTCACATGAGTGACGGAGGGTCTGTTATTGATTTCTTCTGAGTATTGATGAATATAATTACACATTATGGCACATGTTTTCGGCTGCGTATTACTTATTATGATTACACATTCTGGCACGTGTTTTGGTGGGCTGTTCTGTTTTTCTGTTGGTTAGAGATGTCGAGGTGTGCTCTTTGGATGTAATGTCTTTTGTATGCCAAGTAACCGAAATTGTTTACATATGAAACATTCAGATCAAGAAACTGCTGAGAGAAAAAAAGCTCGAGGACATCGTGGATAAAAACTTAATAACTTATGATCCCAAAGAGGTTGAGACAATCATTCAGGTTGCATTGCTCTGCACCCAAAGTTCACCGGAAGATCGTCCAAAGATGGCAGAAATTGTAAGCATGCTGCAAGGGGTGGGTTTGTCGGAGAGATGGGCCGAGTGGGAGCAGCGTGAAGAAGTAAGAAATCAAGAATTTTCCCTCATGTCTCACCAATTTGCTTGGGCTGAAGAATCCACACATGACCAACAAGCTATTCAGTTGTCAGAAGCAAGATAATGAGTTTCCAACGTAGTTTATGTAAAAGATAAACTGCATACTGGGATTACTCTAATTTTGCAGAGCTGTTTCTATTTGACGTAATAATAGTAGTAGCTGATTAACAAATTTTACACGGTATTGTATCTAAGGGTTTCACCACGAGCTTTCTTATTTTCGGAGTGTAGGAAGGTTATGGTTTAAGCTTCTAACTTTTTCCTTTCCCTAATCATAAATCTGGTCTTGGAGAAAAAAAAAAAAGAAAAGAACTTTAAACTATTTCTTGTATCTTCCTTCTGTATATCTGTCCAATTCTGCGTGCACGGGTTTCGGTGTTAGATATAAGAGTGAAAAGAAGAATTGATAAAGAAATTATGGGTCTACGTCTAATATTGTCATAAAAAACATAATAGTATAGAAATCCCCAAAGTGATAAGAGACGGTATTTCTTGAGAATGTACAACTTTTAGTAGGTTATATACACCACTTGGCACTATTAATGAGTATGTAAAATTAACACAAAATTTTCTCCATTTTTAAATATACTAGTAATGCTTAATGTTTGTTGCACGTAAAAATTTGGTGACAAAATTCGAAAGAATTATTATATGAAAAAAATTGTATAGCTAAATTGAATATCATCTTATATTTGCAAAATTTAAGCTCATTCGATCATTCAGTGACAAGGTTGTGCAAAAATGATTGGAGCCTAATGTGTAATGATTGGCATTGTGGTTAATTATGCAAGTAACTGAACATGCCAAAAAAAGTAACTGAACATGCCATTTGTCATCATTCTTAATTACCAAAATATCAGATATCAACATGTAACTTTTTTTTTTGTTATAGGTGTCTTGATTTATATCAATTGTTTTTTCGAACTCAGTGGACTGGTCATCTTTGATCAACATGTAACTTTGACAAAGTATTGGAGTGCTAACACATTTGCCTATCTTAAAGCGACTGAGTAGTTTGAAATTAAAAATGGAGGAACATAAAATGAAACTTATAAGACACGCATCTTTATTCAGCTTGGAGATAGAGTAATCCCTATTTTAATCAACCAATCATGCTGATTCATAATTATAAAATATCATCTTTTAAAATACATCCATAGTAGAAGTGTAGACTCTAAAAAATAAACCCCTTTATCGTTGCTACTCTACAAATTACTCATATAACAATCAAATATATCATTACCTCTTGCAATTTTTCAGCCACAATGCAACCCAAAACACCCGGTCCAACATTGAACAAATAATTTCCTCCAACCAAACCAGAAGGTGAACCCTCCAAATCTTCATTTGGTAAACAATCAGCATTTAGTTCATCAACCAAGGAGTGAAAAAACAAAATATGAAAGACAAAAATACATACACAAGAAATACCTACTGGATAAAAAAAGTGAGCACAATACCATCAATGATAAGCGTCCCTTCTGCTCTCACAAGATGACACAAGAAAGTGAATTCATCTAGGTACTTTTGAACGAAATCGGCTTGGTCCCCACTGACACTTATTAGATTGAAAGAGATCTCATTACTTGACTGACCAACCAGCTTTGACTCAGGCCTAAACCCAAAGTGACTGAATTAAGCAAGCCGTTTTGCGGCTGACTGATTTGCTTTATGCGGTTGTAAATGAAGAAAACTGAATGTGGCTATATAACTGATTCTCTCCGAGTTCCCAATTGCCCATTTCAAGTGAACATCTTTTTGGCCGGCCTGCTTATATATGATATCGTATTGAGAATGAAAGAAGCTTAGAAAATTCACTTTTCATAGAAGTTTAAATGTACAATTAAATGTTCAATTAAATTAATTAAATTTAAAAGTGACTTTCTGTATACCTACCAGTCATTTACAACAAAAGTATATTAATGAAAATTAAAAGTTGTGTAATGATCTGGTACTGTAAAAGTAAGATTAAAAGACATAGAAGATATGATTGACATTAGGACAATAGTTAAGTGTAAGATACGGAAAAAATTATTTGTGAGTTTAGTAGCCTTTTGGAAGTAGTATGTATATGTATATATATACATACATTTTGGTTGATTGAATCTAGAAAATATGACTTCGAGAGTACTTATGAGAGTGAGAAGTCATTCTACATTATCAGTTAGCGCTGTATGTGAGAATGATTCTTGATTGTTTTCACTGAAAACTTCATCCCTGTTTACTTGATGGTGTAGATCCAAACCATAAGCCAAATTCTAGAGAATAATTAGAGAATTCCTCCTCCTCCTCCTCCACCTCCGTTGAATCCACTCGCAGAGAACGTAGCACTTGGGAATGAACGTAGCACCTTCTCAGGAAAAACGAAGAGCTATTTGCCCTTTTACAAGCCCAAAAATCCCTAGTCAATTCAACAGAATCCATATACCCAGAATCTGTTAAACCCCCAAAATTCTTTGAATCCCTTAGATCCACCATAGAACCCAGCAAACGATATGGAAGATGAATGCCATAGTTAGTCAGGAGAAACCCCCCATCGTCAATACCAAAGAGGGAAACTAAGGATGATGCACATAGCAGAACGACATGGGAGAGAAGAGGAAACCAACAACTCCTTCTTCCATAGAACAACCTAGATCAGTTTTGGGAGGAACATTTCGAGGAAATCCAGTATGAATTGGATAATGTAAAGGAGGTTGTGAAGAACCTGATTCTTGTCACCATGGAAACTCTAATCCAAAAAACTTAGTTGCCTTTCATGATAGAGGTGTTGCATTTTCACCTACCAGCAAAGTTCAAGATGCCCTAGGTCCAGGCATTTGGCGTGACTAAAGACCTTGTAGACCATCTGAACTCATACAAGAATCAAATGGAGTTGCAGATATATAGGATCTTGTATGATGCCGACTTTTTGCCATAACTTTGAAAGGCTTAATAGGCTACCCCCAGCCTCAATCTGTTGGTCTAGTTTATCTCTCACTTCATCGGGGCTAGGACCTATCTAAAACCATCATATCACCTTGTCGGTGAAGCAAGGGCCAACGGAGTCCCTCAAAAGCTATGTCAAGAGGTTTAATTAAGAATCACTCAAGGTGGATGGATTGGACAAGAAGGTCACCTTGACGGCCTTCATGGTTGATCTGGGTTTTTAATCTAAAGACCTCCCATTCTCTATCTATAAGAGTCCACAGACAACCATGGCTGAGGTGTTGGCAAAAACAGAGAATTTTATTAATGGATAGGAGTCCCTCTTATCAAAAGGTAGTTTTTCAAGCGCCCTCGAGCAGCGATTAGCCAAGAATAGGAAGGAATCCAACCTGAGGAAAAGCCAATAGTGAGATCGTTCACCACAAAGGAGAGATCGATCACCCAAAAAATGGTAGATGTCAAAGACCGTTTAGGACATCCTCAACTGAACTTGCAACCTCAATATATACCTAAGTAGTTTACACTGCTCAACACCTTGGTGGCTCAAGTTCTTCATCATGTTCAAAATGAAAGATATGTGAAATGGCCTACTAAAATAAAGACAAACCCTCAAAAGAGAGACCCTACCAAGTATTGAAACTTCATTGCGATCATGGGTATGACACAAATGAGCTTTCAACTCAAAAAGAAGATTAAGTTCCTGATTCAAACGAGACAACTCAAGCATTTTGTGGCTTAAGATGGTGAGGAGTGGGCCCAACTACAACAACATCAACCCTAGTAGAGGCAACACCAACACCAACACCAACATGTGTTAGTAGAGATTAGAGTGATCTCTAGAGGCTTCACATAGGTGGCACAAAATCTAGATTAGCCAAGAAGGCACATGTAAGGAAGGTCAGATTAGACGACCACCTAGAAGTCCAAATCATGCAGAAGGCTCCACACCTTAATCTTAATTTTTTTTTTCTTCAGATGATGATCTCAAGGGATGTCAACATCCCCATGATAACCCTTTGGTCTTAAAAGTGATAATAGCAAATAAAACCATGCACTGTGTACTTGTCGATAACAAAAACTCTGCCGATATCATCTTCTATTGGCCTTCGACAAACTAGGAATTGGTAGGGAGAAGCGGAGCCATTAAAACTCATCTGCTACCATTTTCAGGAGCAAAGGTCTTCCCATTGGGGTCTATCTAGCTCGTCCTAACCATGGGAGATCCTCCGTGCTAAACCATCGCCATTGTGAAGTTCCTTATCGTGGAAGCTCCATTAGCTTAAAATGTCATTCTAGGAAGACCCTCCTTGAATTTACTCAAAGCCATTCTCTCGGCATACCACCTCATGATGAAATTCCCCACTGAAAACAGAGTAAGGATAGTAAGGGGAGATTAATGCACGTCCAGGAATGTTATCTGACGTCAATGAAGTAAAAAGAGATAGCATCGGTCCAGATAGAGGATCTGGACATCAGAGATGAGATGGATGCAAGGCCAACCCTTTTCGAAGAGTTGGATCCAACATAGATTAACGAGAATCCAGAGCACTTAGACTTCATTGGATCCAATCTCATAAACAACTTAAAGCAGAAGCTTGTGCAGTTCCTAAAAGATAATGTGGATGTGTTCGTGTGGCAACCAGAAGATATGCAAGAAATCGATCCAAAGGTGATCATTCACAAGCTAAGTGTGGATTTGATCTATAGGCCAATAAAACAAAAGAGTAAAAATTTCACCCCGGAGAGGCAAAAAGCAGTCAATAAAGAGGTGTCCAAGCCCCTGCATGCCAAAGCCATCAAAGACGTCAATTATCCAATATGGCTAGCCAATGTGGTACTCATGGAAAAAGCCAACGAAAAATGTTAGTTATGCATTGACTTCACCAAAATCAATAGAATGTGCGCCAAAGATAGTTTCCCATTACCTTAGATCGACCTCATAGTCGAATCTACGATAAGACATGAGTTACTAAGGTTTTATGGACTCCTTCTCAGGGTATAATCAGATTAGGATGAACCCAGATTATTAGGAGAAGACCTCATTCATCACTAAGCAAGGAACTTACTGCTACCAGGTCATGCCATTCGGACTCAAGAATGTAGGAGTCACTTATCAGATGTTAGTAAACAAGATGGTCATAGATAAGCTAGGAACAACTATGGAGGTCTACATTGAAGACATGATGGTAAAGTCTTTCAAAAAAGATCTCTATATCTAACATCTCGAGGAATCTTTCTAGATCCTAAGAAAGTACCGAATGAAGCTCAATGCCCCAAAGTGTGCCTTCGGGGTGGCAGCTAAAAAGTTCCTAGGCTTCATTGTTAGAAGAAGAGGAATCGAGGCAAATCTGAAGAAGGTAAAAACAACACTTGACATGAAATTGCCCACCAATATCAAGGAAGTGCAGCGCTTGATAGGTCGGATAGCAACACTTAATCACTTTTTTTAAGGTATACTGACAAGTGCCAATCATTTTTTAAAATCCTAAAAGCTGTATTCCAATGGAACAACCAATGCGAGGAGGCATTCTAGAGCTAGAAGAATTATTTGAGCTCCCTGCCAACATTGTTCAGGCCTAAGGAACAGTTTTTATACATGGTTGTGTCTGATTTTTCAGTTAGCACAACCCTAATAAGAGAAGAAGAAAGAGGGCAACGACCCATTTATTTTTGCAATTGAGCTTTAAGAGGAGTTGAGGAGAGAAATCCAAAAATGGAGAAGTTGGTGCTACCATTGGTAATAATGCTAGAAAGATTGAGGCCTTATTTTCAAGCCCACACAATAGAGGTCCCGATCGATCAACCAATAAAGCAGGTACTATATAAACCTGAGTCCTCAAGTCGACTAGTCAAGTAGGCTATTGAGCTCGGGAGTTTGATATTAGATTTAAGTCAAGAACTGCCATTAAGGGGCAAGTCTTGGCTTATTTCATAGTCCAGTTTACCCCAACCACAGAACCAGAAGATGTCACTTGAGAGAGAATTTGTACCCAATCTACTAGTTTGGAAACTTGTCGTTGATGAAGCTTCTAATTCATAAGGGAGTAGAGCAAGACTAATCCTAACCTCCCCTGAGGGTATTGATATAGAGTACGCCCTTAGGTTTGACTTCAAAGCCTCAAACAACGAAGTTGAGTATGAAGCTCTTATAGTTGGGCTCAAGCTAGCACACTCCATGGATGCATGGCAACTATTGATCCACAACGATTCCCATCTCGTAGTCAAGCAATTCAAATTAGAATACAAGGCAAAAGAGGATAGGATGACCTCGTACTTAAAGGTGGTATAACAGTTTCTAAGGGAGTTCGTGCATACTAAGGTGGTGTAGGTGCCTCGAGTCGAGAATGTAAGAGCTGATGCCTTGGCCCAGTTAGCATCTGCAGATCAAGGAAAACTGGGAAGGATAGTGCATATGGAAAATCTAAAAGAACCAAGCATTCATCATAACTAGAATGAGAAAGAAATATTGCTGATGGAGCTCACGACAAGTTAGATGGACCCCCTCATCAGTTACTTTCAAGATGATATTTCTCCCCAAGACTCAAAGGAGGTAGCTAAGCTAAGAAGTAGAGCATCAAGGTTCATTATGATCCAGGGAAAGCTCTATAAGAGAGGGTTCTCTACACCCCTTATGAAGTGCATTGCAGATGAAGAGACCAACTGATGAGTGTGGAACATTGCATATAAAGCATCATCATTGCATCCAATTTAACTTGTTTTCTAGTGAATTTTTTGGGAAAATGGATTCAAATTGATAATTAATGGAGATTGACTTGATTACATGTGATAAGTTGGAAAGGGTAGGCATAAATCATGCCGTTTATTGATCAAGGTCAATGGGGAAGAAAGGATCTCATGATAGATGGCTTGGGAGCTTAAGGAACCAAGAATTTTAAAACAAGGATATGAGCTACCCATAAAAGAGCCTATTGGAAATCAGCTACCAGTGCCTCCCTGCAAGACCTACCAGTAGCAGACCCTATGGGAAATGAGCTACCGGTAGTTGCTTTACGAGCTACCAGTAGCAGCCTTATGAGCTACCAATAGAAGATCCTACTAGAAAGTAGCTACCAGTGCCTCCCTACAAGACCTACTGGTAGCAAACCCTACTGGAAATGAGCTACCGTTAGGAGACATTCGAGCTACCGGTAGAAGATGCCTAGAAAACCTAGATCCTTCTCCAAACGACTCCACCAACTATGGGGGCCCATCTTTTGTCACCTAATCCATATTCTAACATTTCTAACACTCCATGATGATCTTCAAACCCTTTATTCAGATTTTAAGCATAAGGAAGTGGGTGGCCAATGTAGTGTGAGGGAGTGGTTGGAAAAGCGTGAGAGGACCATACTTTGACTGATTTTGGAAGCTTTTGTTGACAATATCTCTCCAATCACTCCAAGTCAGCCACTCATGCTAAGGGGGAGGAGGATGGACAAAAATAGAGGACTTCCTACACACAATTTCATATCATAAAAGTTTTAGAGAGAGAAAATCTAAGGTTGAAGATGAAGTTCTAGAGAGCGAAAGTTGGGTTTTACATTTTTCTTCACCATTTTCATTGTAGTAAGCTCCATTTAATTTATAATCTTTCCCTGTTGCACTTTAATTTTTTTTTAATCAAAGTTGTAATCAAGTTGTGCTAAACTTCTTGTAGTTTATTTTCACATTTGGGTTTTGTCCCTTTCAAATTTTACATTTTGGGTATGAATGGTTTTTCTCTTGTACTTTAAACCTTCTTTTACATTAATACAAGTCTATGTTTGATTTCATCACTATGTTTCTTTAATTAATGTTTGCTCTTGCCTTTTCCATGCATAGCTAAACCTTTAGTTGGCTAATCCCAGAGGGATTCCCTCTTGGGTATGTGAAATCGACTCTATTTCATTCTTCTCGTAGCGTAAAGTGTTTGATTTGACTAGATTGAGTGCACCCGTGGTTGTGAGCTTTTGATACACCGTAGACTTGTCACGGGGGTATGTTCTTTCCCAACAAAATTACATTAGTCTCTTACTTCCTATGAATCAATCAAACACCAAGACACCATTGGTTGAATGAAATGAGTCAATTTGACATTCCCATTGGAATGACCTCATGGATTAGCCAACCTTGCTTTCTTGCATATTTCTTAACTCACAACTCACCAAACTTCAATTCGCAAGATTTTTCAATTTTTACTTTTTCACAAATCACTCTTCAAGAACACCCGACCTCGTATTTCTTGAGCATACAACATTAGAATACTCATTCTAAGTAAAACACGATATTCCAAGTCTCTCTATACTTGGGGAGCACTTTTGCACACACGCACCTTTTTGTTTACCCACACACAATTTCTCCATCTTTTACCTTGAACTCGAGGGAGAGTGACACTCATCAATCTCTATAAGCCATGTATACACAATTGGGTTCGAGTTAGAAGTTAGGAAAAATGATCAAGCACAAACTGCGTGTTGAGAATGATCCATGTGGGCATCTGTGAAAATCACATCGGAACTCGCACATTGGCATTCAAGGCATTGAGGCAGTTCTATTTCTGGCCCATAATGGTGAAAGATTCCAAGGAATTGGTGAAGAAATGCAAAACTTTTCAACTATATGCCAATTTCCCTCATTGTCCACCTAAGCTACTCACTCTGATATTATGCCCGTGGTCATTTCAATAGTGGAGGATAGACATTTTGGGACCCCTTCCTATAGGGGTAAGACAATGTAAGTTTGTTGTCGTAGTAATTGACTACTTTACCAAATGGGCCATGGTCGAACCCCTAGCCACCATCACCGAATAGAGCATTAGGAACTTTGTCTGGATATCCATAATATATAGATTTGGAATACCTAGGTCAGTAGTGTTTGGCAACGATAAGCTATTCAATAATTCAACTATAATTTTTTTTTTGTTAAGAGCAAGGTATAAAGAACTACTTCTTAGCATCAGCTCATCCCCAGTCTAACAACCAATTAGAGGTGACCATACGAACTGTTGTCAATGCTCTGCAGATTAGGTTGGAAGCTTCGATAGGTTAATAGCTAGATCATCTTCTAAGCATGCTCTGGGCGTATAGGACAACATCTTGAACTACTACAAATGAGACTCTTTTTAGTTTAGCCTTCAAAATAGAAGTAGTGGATCCTATTGAGTTGGGGCTCCTTTCACCCAGAGCTGAACTATTCAATTCCGAAGAAAGTGATTGAGCTTTTCTTGTAAATCTCGACCTCTTTGATGAAAAAAGTAATGAGGTACTACAAAGGATTACAACTTATCAGATAAAGATGAACTAGTATTACAACCAGAGGGTCAAAAAAAGGAGCTTCAAAATTGGGGATCTCATTTTAAAGAAACTACTGCTTGCAAAAAAAGACCCGATTTAAATAGTGCATTAACGAGTTAGGTTATTAGGTTAATTGGGTTAAAAATTTAGGTTAAAATCATCAAGATAAGTGAAATTAGGATTAGTGCGTAAATTTGGGTTAATGTGTGAAACTTGATGTTTTTTAGGGTTTTTGTGCAGAATTATGAAAATTAGTAGGAATAAAGTGTACCAACTTAATTAGCAAGGGGATGTAAGTGTAAATACTATAAAGATATGTGAAAGCGAAGAAGGAACCCAACATGCAATTCCAGAGGATTGCCACCGTCCGAACAGTGGGCAAACCGCCTTAAACCTCTCTCCTACCCCTATTGGTCCAAAAATACAGCAAGAAGCCTGATTGACTAGCATGATTTCTACCGCCTCAAGCCCCCTCCCACCATCTATAAATAGGCCAACTCAACTTCATTTTCAGCATTCTGTTAGAGAGAGTGGAGGAAAGGTTAAGGAGAGTTCAGATAGAGTTAGAGATAGTCAGAGAGAGAGAGTGAGAGAGTGAGAGTGTGAGAGAGAGCGAGACAGCAGTAAAATGAAGTCTTGCCAAACCATTTCTAGCCAGCTTTTCTTCTACTTCTACATTTTTTTTATTCCTTTTTACCTGGAGGGTTGAACCTCTCCCTCTTTTGTGCCCGAACCGGTAATAAGAGTGTCAGTGTTTCGACTATTCCTTGGGGAACGATTGTTTTGTATTTTGTTTTATTTGTAATGGAACTATATCGCACCTCTTGCTCGTCCATAGCAATGGGGCGAGAGTAGTCCGCTTATACCCTTCAGTGAAGGTGATTTGCACTATTTTGTAATCTGAAAGTATAAGTGGTCGAACTGTAGTTTTCTCGATTTTAAGTCCAAGTATCGATCCCATAAAGAGTTTTAGTAATTAGCACTTAAAATAAAAAAATAGTAAAGGTGTTGTTTGAAGTAGAATATTGTTTGATAGCTTGTGATGTGAGCTTAGATTAACAACTAATTTAAATGAATAAATAAATAAAGTGCGTAGATAAAGCATATTAATGACAAGAATATAAAAGATACCCTTCAGTTTGGGGATCCATATGCTTTATATTGGTTAGGTATTGGAAATGCTACCTCACAACAATTAACTTCCATTTTACTAGAAAGTCAGTCGGCAGGTTTGATGTATATAAACCATAACACAACCGCTTCTTAGGCTAACTGGTGGTAATAAATCATAACTCAACAATTTCTTAGGAAAGCTGGTTATATCCATGTCAATTGATTAGCCCAAGTAGACCAGAAGGACAAGCCATTCATGAGGAATACTTGAGTTATTCACTTGATTTCTTGATAGTAAGTGCATAGACAATAAACCATAACACAATCACTTCTTAGGTTAACTAGTGGTAATATAGCATAACACATCAACTTCTTAGGAAATCTGGTTATAAATGTGCCAAATGACTAATTCAAGCAAACCAGAAGGACAAGCCATTCTTGAAGAATACTTGAATTATCCAATAGGTCATCTGTGATATATATATACCAGTTAAACATCCTTAGTATTCTAATGGAGGGCAAGCCATACTGGTAGGAACATCGTGATTGTTAGACTGACAATATAGTTAGATACAATAATTAAACAACCCTAATAACCCGTGAGGATCATTTAGGTTTTGTACCACACATCAATAGAAAATCCTCAGTGTTTCGGTAGAGCACAAGCCATATTGGTAGGAACACCATGGTTGTTTAACTGGCGGGTCTATGATGCACTGATGATATAAGTCCACGCACAACACCGAAATTACATACATCACTGTAGCATGCATTAAACATATAATATATATAAAGATATAAATAAAACATCAGCATTTCCATAATCTAACCAATATTATACATATGTTTACCCTACTTTGAAGGGTATAAACGACTACTCATGCTCCATTGCTACAAATAAACAAGGAGTGCGGGCAGTATTCATTACAACAAAAATTAAAATACAACTTCTTTCACAAGGAACAATTGAAACACAACCACCTTTATTATCATTCAAGATAAAAAAAGTGGCGGTAGTTCAACTATCCGAATAGAAAGATAAAATAGAAATGTGAAAATACAGAGTAACAGATACACCGGTTCCAACCTTTTCTTTTCTCTATTTCTCTCTCTCTTTTTCTTTCTTTCTTCTCTCTTTGGAGCTTAGAGGGCCAGCTAGTTTTTGGTAGGGAGGAGTTGGTCTTGGAATGGAGGTATGGCATGGAGTGAAGAAAAGGAGGAAAACACCCCTATTTCTAGAGGGAGGGGGAGCTCACGACCAAAGGGGTCCTAACCCCCACCTCCACCTTCCTAAAGGTGGTGTCTTAAAGTAGATGCTAGGTGTCGTGCTCTGGTCTTGCCAAGTGTAACCTTTTGATTGGTCCATGTTTCTTTATTGCACTTTAGTCCCTTGTAGTTTCAAGCCTTGCAAAATTGCCTTGTATTCTCTTGTATTCTTGCATTTGGCACTGAAATTTAAACATAAATTATTTAATAATTTAATTTATGCACAAAATATAATTTATAACGTTTAGTTGTTTTATTTTACAAAATTGATTACTTAATCATTTTAATTTGCACACCGATTAGGGTTAATCAAAAGGGTAGACACATGTATTTGAGTTATGAAAATGCCGATGTTCTATATATGCTATAGTGTTTATACCTCCCTTAATTGATGGATGGTTACATTTATAATATGCTCATGGTTAAGAACATTGAGCAGTACTTAATGCTATATACCATACTATCTACTAATTATGTACTTCTTGCATGATACAGTGATGTATGTGATTGAGCTTTATGTAATACTCGATAGATTGGTTATAGACAGGTTAGGTCTCGGCATAACCAATGCTTTTGACTCAAGGTATAAACCGGAATCTCGCCATCATTGGATCATCAACTTGCCGGTTGAATAATTGTAGTATTCCTCCTGAATGACTTGCCTTCTAGTTTACTAGGGTTATTTAACTGATGCATGGTACAGAGACCTACTGATGAGTGGGTTTAACACCTACGAATTGAGTACTCTTGGCTTGATGAAATTGTAAGTTTCCAATTATTTTATGTTCTTTTTTTATTCGTTTTGTGTGTTTTAATGTTGTTTTTTAGAAATCATGGTTTGGAAGGAAACAACGACGTTTGATAGCCTAAGTGTTGGATTAATTGAGGACAAAACAACAAGGGCAGCTGTAGCCATGGTCAGCGCCGTAGCTCTAGATGTAGCGTTGTATCTCTAAAAGGGCAAAAAAGTCAGTGCAGTTGTACTAATTTTAGGAGCTGCAGCGTCGGTTTCAGTTGTGGACGTGAATTTTGACTTGTTTTTGATTAGAAATTGAACTCTAATGCTACATATATGCTAGAGTTTGAGTTGAGATAAAAATATACTGATATGAGGGGCTGCTAATATAGGGAGAACCAAGGATTGAAAGTGAATTGAAGGAAAAAATCAAAGGAAGCGACATGAAGAAGATTGGACTTGAAGGCTAGAGAGAGATTGAAGATTGCTACTAAGTTTTCATTCTTTTCTCTTATTTTTAGTTTTTAATTTTATGAGATGTTGATTAATCTGAGAATGATGTTTTTTACTTACATTATGAGCTAAATTTTTATTAAGATTGCATGTTTAGTTAAATTAATCTACTCTCGTTTTTAGTTGTGACCGACCATATATGAGTTATTTATCATATTTTGTGCTTAATATATGATTCCCTAGATGAAATTGGAAAATGAATTCAAGGGTTTGGATCTAAATATGATAACATGCGTCTGGTTAATTCTTCTTAGGATTGAATAGCTAAGTTTGTGTATAGGATAGAAATATATCTATATGCTATGTGTAACTTTTATGAGAGTTTGAGCTTAATGAATCTATTCTAACTTATTTTTCATAGGAATATAGTAATTTAATTGGGAGAAATATTTTTATCTAACCATTAGAAGAGGTTTAATAAATGATTTTAAAATCTTAGTTAACAACTTATTTTGATTAATGAACTAGAAAGAGAGTGGAAAGAATTATATGAAGCATTATGGGAAATTGAAATTTTAAGTTCTTTTATTTGGTGAATTCAATCCTTCTTCAGTAATTTTAGATTTAGTTTTAAATTAGTAATTTTATAGTTTAATTCTAGTTGTTTAAATAAAATTGAATTGATATAAAATTAGTACTTAGAAGTTATTAGTAATAATTCTCTGTGGGAACGATACTCTACTCATCACTTTATTACTTGTTGATCGTTGTTGCGGACTTATTCTAGCAATTATTTCAATATTAATTTCAATCAATTTGATCTTAGTTTAAACTTATTTAATTTTCTGCTTTAATTTCTTTTGTAAGCACTCTTGAATTTTGTATACAAACACGATCTATAGGTCAAGAGCTACTACTGTACGACGACAAAATTGAAAGAAATCTCCAAAACTTGAGAAAGCATTGTCAAAAAGTAAATAATCAAGAAACTATGGCTGAAGATGAACAGAAATTGCTGAGGGATTATGCTATGTCATTTGTTGCGAAAATACAATCGAGCTTTCAAAGGTTTGCAATTCAAATAAACAGTTTCGAGATCAAGTCGGGTACCATTCAAATGATTCAGAATTCAGTGCAGTTTGGGAGTTTGCCTAACGATGACCTAAACGATCATTTGGTGAGTTTTCTGGAGATTTGTGACACGTTCAAGTATAACGAGATTACCGAAGATGCGATTAGACTCTGACTTTTCGCTTTCACACTTCGTGATAAGGCAAATAGTTAGTTGCATTCATTGCCGCCGAGTTCTACTACTACGTGGACGAACTTAGCTAAAAAATTCTAAGCTAAATTCTTTTTACCAGCTAAAACTATAAGGATGAGGAACGACATCACTTCATTTGCACAACAAGAGTTTGAAACTCTCTATGAAGCTTGGGAGTGATTCAAAGATTTACTTCGGAAATACCTGCACCATGGTATTCCTAAGTGGTTGCAAGTTCAAACGTTCTACAATGGGTTGTTTAGTGCTACTTAGACCAGTATTGATGCGGCTGTAGGTGGGGCATTGATGCAGAAAAAATTTGATGAAGCTTACGAGTTATTAGAGATAATGGTTGCCAAAAATTATGAGTGGCCCTCTGCACGGATCAATAAGCCAAAGGTAGTAGGGATTTATGAAGTCGATGCGGTTACTGCATTGGCTGCACAGATGGCTACGTTGACAAAAAAGATTGATACTTTAGGTGTGCAACCTATTCAGAGTATGGTAGTTGTTTGTGAATTGTGTGCAGGGAACCATCCAAGTGATCAATGTGTATTCAGTTCAGAGTTGGTACAATGAAAATTGGTAACTACAAAAGACAACAACATAGCAACAATTACAACAACTATAACCCTGGTTGGAGGACTAATCTGAATTTTTCTTGGAATAATAATCAAGCCCAACTTTCTGCTCCAAGACAATCATACCCACCAGGCTTTCAGAATCAAGCTCCACCACAACAGGATAAGAAGTCAAATTGGGAGGAGCTATTTTCCAGGTTCATAGCACAGAATGAGACAAGGATGAACAATCAGGAAGTATTAATTCGAATCTTGGAAAATCAAATGAGTCAGCTTGCTAAGGCCATTAACAACTGACCTCAAGGCATTCTACCTAGTGATACAGAGATTAATCCTAAGAGGGAAGGTAAAGAGCACTGCAAGACTATTACATTACGAAGCGGAAAGGAGTTACCTGAGGTTGTTGGTAGAACTCCCAAAAAATCACATGGAGATGATAGTGAGGGTGAAATAAAAGCTAGCAAGAATATGAAACATGAGAAGAGGGAAAGTGATCCAGTTGTAATTTCTAATGGAGGCAATCAGAGACCTATTGTGCCTCCCGTGCCGTTTTCACAACGTTTGCAGAAACTATAGTAGGATAAGTTGTTCTCAAAATTTTTAGAAGTGTTTAAGAAGCTCCTAATAAATATCGCTTTCGTAGATGCATTGGAGTAGATGCCTAGCTATGTGAAATTTATGAAAGAAATTTTGTCCAAGAAGAGAAAACTAGACGATTTTGAGATAGTAATACTAATAAAGGAGTGCAATGCTATTCTTCAAAAGAAGCTACCACCAAAGCTCAAAGACCCGGGTAGCTTTACAATTCCATGCACAATAGGCAGTTAATTTTTTGGTAATACATTGTGTGACTTGGAAACTAGTATTAACTTATTAACGCTCTCAATTTATCAGCAATTGGGTTTGAAGGAAGCAAGGCCTACTAATGTCACATTGCAGCTTATGGATAGATCGCTCACTTATCCAAGGGGCATAAATGAGGATATTTTAGTTAAAGTAGATAAGTTCATTTTTTCAGCTGACTTCATAGTCTTAGATTTTGAGGAAGACAGGGATATGCCTATTTTTCTTGGGCGACCATTCTTAGCAACCGGGAGAACACTTATCGATGTACAGAAAGGTGAGCTAACTATCCGAGTCCAAGATCAAGAGGTTACATTCAATGTATTTTCAACTATGAAATTTTCAAAAGAAGCAGAAGAATGTTTTCGAGTTGATTTAGTTGAAGAGGCAGTGAATGAGGTATTCGTAGTAAGCTATATTTCAGATCCTCTTGAGACATCACTTGTTAATCCCACTACTTTGAAATTTCTTGCTCCTCTAGAGTATGTGCAGTTGTTGAATGCTTCTATGCAGTTTGACAAGTTCAAGCAACAATTTGAGACTTTGGATCATTTAGGAAGCTCTACTACTCGTGCAAAGACATCTTTGGAAGAACCACCTTTATTGGAGCTTAAACCTCTTCCAAATCATTTACAGTATGCATACTTGGGTGATTCTTGTACTTTGCCTATTATTGTTTCTGTGTCACTTGACGAATTTCAAGAAAGTAAGTTGTTGCGAGTCCTTCGTGAGTACAAAATGGCTTTATCATGGTTTATTGCAGATATTAAGGGTATTAGTCCCTCGATTTGTATGCAAAAAATTCTTCTTAAAGATGATGCTAAGCCCATGATTGAGCATCAATGTCGTTTAAATCCTATCATGAAGGAGGTGGTAAAGAAGGAAATCATCAAGTGGTTGGATGCCGAAATCATGTAACCCATCTCAAACAGTTCTTGGGTAAGTCTAGTTCAATGTGTTCTGAAGAAAGGAGGCATGACGGTAGTTTCCAATGAGAACAACGAGTTAATTCCACCACGGACAGTGACTGGGTGGCGAATATGTATGAAATATTGCAAACTTAATAAGGCAACTCGCAAAGATCACTTCCCTCTTCCGTTCATTGATCAGATGCTTGACAGATTTGCTGGGCATGAATTCTATTGTCTCTTGGATGGTTTTTTTAGTTATAATCAAATTGCAATAGCACTCGAAGATCAGAAGAAGACTAAGTTTACCTGCCCCTATGGAACCTTTTCATTCCAAAGGATGTCTTTTGGATTATGCAACGCACTTGCAATGTTTCAACAATGCATGATGGCAATATTCTCCGACATGGTCGAGGAAAATCTTGAGGTATTTATGGATGATTTTTTGGTATTTGGAGATAGCATTGACCAATGTTTAGAGAAACTAACTCTTGTGTCGAAAAGATGCGTGGAAACAAACTTGGTGTTAAATTGAGAAAAGTGTCACTTCATGGTTCAAGAAGGCATTATTTTGGGGCGCAAAGTTTCTGCTAATGGGATAGAGGTGGACAAGGCAAAAATAGAGACTATTGAAAATCTACCACCACCTACATCAACTAAAGGAATTCAGAGTTTTTTTGGCCATGCAGGATTTTATAGGCAATTCATAAGGGACTTTTTCAAGATCACAAAGCCTTAATGCAACCTTTTAGAGAAAGACGTGGCCTTCAATTTTGATAAGGCATGCATAGAGGCCTTCGAGGAGTTGAAAAAGAAGCTCGTAATTGCCCTCATGATGGTTGCACCAAATTGGGATTTGCCGTTTGAGTTAATGTGCCATGCTAGTGACTTTGCGATTGTCATAGTTTTATGCCAACTTAAATAAAAAATATTTCATTCCATCTATTATGCTAGCAAAACGTTACTGGATGGACAACTCAATTACACAACCTTGAGAAAGAATTATTAGCGTTTGTTTTTTCTTTTGACCAATTCTGATCTTATCTCATTGGAACCAAGGTGATAGTGTTCACAGATCATTCCGCCATTACGTATTTGATCTCAAAGAAAGACGTCAAGCCAAGCTTGATTCGATGGGTCCTATTGCTTCAAGAGTTTGATCCATAGATTCGAGATAGAAAAGGGACAGAAAACCAAGTGGTGTATCATCTCTTTAGACTTGAGAATACCGTACCACAAAAGGGAGATGGTGTAATGATCAATGAATCCTTTCCGGATGAGAAACTCTTCTATGTCATAGAGGGAACACCATGGTATGTAGATTATGTGAACTATATTGTGAGTCATGTGCTTCCCCCTAAAATGAGCAACCAACAGAGGAAGAAGTTCTTGCACGAGGTGAAGCATTACATGTGACGCCTCAAAAATTGGGGGTCCTTTGTCAATCCATTGATCACCCATCAAGCCGCAGAATACCCATGGATATCGTGATACTCAATCTCACGCTGTTATGCCCCATTTATTGGGATCCATAATTTAATAAAATTCAGGCAAAGTCTCCTTTGTACGGGGAGCTTTACCCAAAAACACAACCTATGCAATCATAAAACATTGACCACACCAGGTCCATTTATGAGTAACCATTTACCACAATGGGTCCATTCATGAGTAAACATTAGCCACACCAGGTCTATTTATCCATACCCATATAACCACATGCAATTTTTATTTCTTGCTAATCTCGACCCTTGTTTTTCAATGCAACCTATGCGACTCAGTCCAACTTAGGTCAACTTTCCTGAGCCCATGTATCATCCACCAAGGATGGTGTTTGATCAAATCATGCACACACACCCGTATTCAAGCCAAATGCCCACAAATGCGGTGCCACCCGTGCATTTGCAAGTGTAATGTACAATTGCAATTTGAATATCTTGCCCATCATATCATGAGCAAATATAAACATTGTGACACCCCTAAACTCAAGAGTCCTTTCCCAACCCGTTGATCACCCATCAACATGTAAAAATACCTGTGAATGTCACATAAACTGACACCACGTCATTATATCCCCTTCATCGGAATCATAACCAATACAGAGTTTGGGCAGAGTCTCCCTTGCACCAGAGCACTGTCAAACACATAACCTGTGCACATATCAATCACTTGACCATTCCAAGGTCCAATCCTCAATAATTTACACTTAATATTGAACCAATTACATCTTTTAAGCAAGAAGGCTTAAGGCCCAAAGGCTTGGTGAGTTATACTTAAATTTTTAAAAAGTTTGAAAGAGGTTCCGGTACCTCTTACATGTGGTACCAGTACCTGGACCTTTATTTTTTAGGTTCCTTCCAGTTGCCAAGTATCGGTACTTAGGTGATGGGGTACCGGTACCTAAGCGCACTAAAATAAAAGTACTAGTACCCGTATGTCGAGGTACAAGTACCTAAGCCTTCCAACTACATTGTACCAGTACTTAATCACTTAGGTACCGACACCTGGGCTCAGATTTCCCCCAAATTCATTTCAACCTCAACATTTAACCATCCAACTCCATTCCGAGTTCACCCAAACTCACATAAAATTCAATAATGCTCAAAATACAGCCCAAAAGAGTTCATTACATGTTTCCCTCCCATAATTTACAATTCAAAACAAATTACACAAATGTTTTACAAAAATGTAATTTAAAACCACATTCTAGATTTTTCTCAACAAGGACCCAAGAGAGGGGCATGCAACAGTGATTATCACAAAATATTGCACATTATGTATGCTTTTATACCATTTTATACTTGCTTTTGTGGTGAAAATGAGAGGAAATGCAATTAAGTAAACAATTAATGATGTTGTGTGATTGTAGATAAAGGGTTGGAAATAGCTTGAGTTAGGCCCCAATCGTAGTGTTTAAAGTCAATGGAGATGAGGTGGTGGTTTAAAGGGAGGACTGGAAGGCGAATAAACCAAGAAAAGGAAAAATTTGGTGAAAACCTTCCAGAAGGTTTGGTCATAAACCTTCTGGAAGGTTTGAACAATGAATTGCCTCTACCCTGCCAAAACCTTCCAAAAGGTTTTGCCTACTAGAATAAATATTCCAAAAGGTTTTCATCGAGCTTTCAAAAGGTTTTGCTCACTGGACTGATTTTTCCTCTGTTCTTGCCAAAACCTTCCGCAAGGTTTACATCGACCTTCCAGAAGGTTTTGCCCAAAAATGCCAGACAACCTACAACTCAAGCTCTATCACTTGGGTGTCCTACCTATGATCCTCCCACTTGTCCCCTGACATATTCAATATAAATACATGCCTCCCGACACCCTAAAGTCAGCATTGAAAGATGAGGATGAGAAAGGAGGAGATAGAAAGAAAGAGGCAAGGTGGGTGCATGCTAGGACATGCTAGGCTTGTCCTAGCCTGTCTAAGCCATCAACTCAGCCCCCCATTGATGGGAAGCCTTACACACAGGCTATATGACCTCCATGGATGAAAATTTAGAGGACTCTTGACATTTTTATAGCATTATTCAACAATATGGAGAGATAAGCTTAAGGAAGAAGACATAGTTTTAGAGAGAGAAGTTATAATGTTTGTATTTCTTTTACCCATTTCACTTGTTGTAAGCTAGAATGCTCTTGTAATTTTCATTCAATGCACTTTAATCTCATTTATTGCATGTGTATTTCAAGTATAGTTACACATTCTAAATTCTACCATGTTTGTATTCAAGTTTTTCATCTCAAGCTTTTCAAATGGGTATTAAATGCACTTCTTTGTAGTTTAAGTTTTCTTACATTAAAACAAGTTTCAATCTTCATCTATTTACAATGTCTCTTCATATTCTGTATGTCTTTGCATTAAAAATGAGTGGCTAAGCTTTAAGTTGGCTAATCCAAGGGAGAATTCCTTTTGGGTATGCTAAATCAACTCTTTTTCATTCTTCCTTGTAGTGTAAGGTGGTTTCGTTTGACTAGGTTGAGTGCAGACGTGGTTGTGAGCTCTTGATACACTATAGACTTGTCACGGGGTATGCTTGAGCCTACACCACATTAGTCCCTCACTTCCTAGGAATCAGTCAAACACCTAGACACCATTGAAAAAATGTTGTGAATTGATTTGGCATTCCCATTGGAATGACCTCTTCAGATTAGCCAACCCTCTTTCCATTACATTTTATATCAAAAACTTCACCCACCAAAACACAAATTCAAAAGATTTTTGCACTTTTTCATTTTTTACAAAATTACCTTCACACGATTCAACCTTCCTTCCCTAAGTAGATGACCTTGGAATACCCATTCCAAGTAAAATACGACACTCAAAATTTTATCTTCGCTTGGAGAGCACTGATGAGCACAAAATATTACATATTTGAAGGCCTCAATACATTAATTTTAACTCAACTTTTGCATCTAAGTACTTAGAGTTGGCAGAAATTATGAATAATGTTGAATTTTTGATGTTGCAGGTAATTATAGCTTAAATGATGGATTTTAGAACCTTGTAACTAAGTATGGATGTTTAATGAGGGCATGGACACATTACATGAGGATTTGGAGGCTTCAAAGTGAACAAATCAAGGAGGCATTGGTGTTTGGTTACAAAGACACCAACATCCACACTATTTGGTTGCAGATCCTTGATTTTCCTCCATTTTGACCATAATCCACTTCGAATCTGAAAAAGTTAAAAACAGAAAAGTTGTAGATATGTATGTATTCTATATTGTGTTAAAATTTCAGCTCAATTAGACTTTTGAATCAAAATATATGACAATTCTACGAAAATTAGTCCGGAGCAAAAAGTGTATCGATACGCTTAGGCTACTGGGGGGGTACTGGTATGCATACCGATACACTTGCCCAGAAGTGCCCAGAACTCCTTTTTTTATGCTCCACTTTCTTGGGGTCCCACCTACACTTCTCCCACTTGCCCCTAACATTTTCTACACATCTTTATGCCTCCTACACCCTTGATGAAGACTTTGGATGCTTGACATTTATTGAGCAGAGAGAGAAAGGGGTGATGCCTGGGTGTGCAGGCTAAGCCTGTGCTAGCCTGCCTTACTCATCTCTTCAGCCCCTATTGATGTGAGGCCTTTCATACATCTAGAGGGATCCCCATGCACGAAATTGAAGGCCCTCCCACTCTATATATTGAGCATTCTTCAGCATTTCGTGTGATGGCTACCTAAGCTTAGATAGTTCCTAGGAAGAAGATGATGAATAGTAGATAGAAAGTTTATATTTTTTCATTTTCTTCTATCCTTCTACTTGTAATTTATGGTAAGATCCTTGTAATCTTCATTTAATGTCTTTAATGTCATTTACTTCAAGTTTATTCTAAGTTTAGTTACAAGTCTTAGTTTCTACCATTGTTATGTTATGTTTTCTTCATTTCCTAGCTTAGCATGGATATTGAATATTTTTCTTCATAGTTTAAGTTTTTTTACTTTAAGTTAAGTCTTCATTTATATTTCCTTTACATGTCTCCTTACATTATGCATTTCTTTCTTGCAAACATGATTAGCTAGACTTTTAGTTGGCTAATCCAAGGGAGACCCCCTCTTGGGTTTTCCATTTCAACTCATTTTCTTTCCTCCACTCGGTGTACGGTGGTTCGGTTTGACTGGGTTGAGGGTGGATGTGATGGTGAGTCTTTGATATTTTGTAGTCCTAGTCATGGTTTATGCTTGGATCCTCACCATTCCATCCCTAGTTTCCCACGAATCAATTGTTCATCTATGCATCATTGGAGGAAGGCTTCGAGTTGAGTTGGGATTCCCATTGGAATTACCTCTTTGATTAGCTAACACTTGTTTTCTTGCATTTTAAGTTACAAACTTCACTCACCAAAACACAAACACAAGATTTTTCACTTTTTTCTTTTTCTTTTGTTCACAAAATCACCTTCACACACTTGAACTTTTCTTCCCTGAGGAGACGACCTTGAAATACTTTCCAAGTAAAACACGACAAGCAAAAGACTCCATGCTCTGGGGGAGCACTTTTGTTCACACATTTTCTATTTTAAACATTTCATTTCCACCATTTCATTGCCTTTCTTTTGACACTATCCCAAGGGAGAGTGACACTCCCCTTCATCCATACACTACACATTTTAAGAGATGGTTTTTAAAGGTTAGGAAACAACAAGGTTTTTCACCAAGCATTTTTGGCACCGTTGCCGGGGAAGGTAAAGCGTTGAGTTCAAAAGGTGATTTTTGGCAACATAGGTAAGTCTCGTGATTTTCATCACGGGCCAAGGTATGTCGTCTCTTTTGTCAATAATTTGTAAATAGATTGTGTTTTATGTAATGTCTTATAATTTTTCTGAAAATGTATCAAATGCCCTTAGTTTGAAAATGTGTGTGAGATTTGTGATGAGTATGGACACATCGCTAGTGAGTGCCCAATAAATTATCCTGTATAAGACTTTGAATGTGAATGTTCAAATTCATTTTTGGCCTCCAAAAATTTTTACCCTGACCATTATGTTACACCGAGTTATCCGAGTAATGGTTGGTAGAACGAACCACATAATTTTTCATCCGATCTCACACCACCAAATGAGTTTTGCCACTATCCAACATATGGGGACTCAACCGAAGACGAATTGAAAAATATTTTGTGTGATTTTATGCAATACCAAATAAAATTTAATGCCCAATTAACCCAACAACTTGATACATTGACTAATGCTATAATTGATATGCATGAAGAAAAACATCATGAGCATAGTCAATGTATTGAGTTTGATCATCCCAATGGAATGCATATTGATGTTGAATCTCCCTCCACTCTAGTTTGTGAAAAATTTAATGAAGATATTATCTCACATGAGGCTAATGAGCCCAAGGTCATTTTGCCATCTATGAGTGGCGTTCAGATTCACATTCTTAACTTGGGGAGGGCATTGAAATGGAGTTAAGTGTTAAAAATTTTAAAGAGAAATTGTATACTCCACTGTTGGAATTGCATAAAATTGCCTACACATATATTTGGTTGAGATTTTTGAATCATCCTCCTTTGTATTGTTGGATATATTGGATAGAAAGGGCATTTGTACACCAAAAAAATTTTAAATTTTAAAAAATCAGTGGGCCCAAGCTTATATCCGAATTGAAGCCAGAATGACAAGAGCGCTCTTTGTTTTGTTCTCATGTACATAGTAGTTAGACTTATTTCATTATTATATTTTCCTTTTTCATAATGTTGTAGTATAGATTTTAGCATGAAGTTGTTTACCTCTTCCTAATTTGGACTCATATCACTTTGAGCATCATTGTAGCAAATCTTATTGGGTATCATGTTCTAACCTAAGTTGAGGGGGTGTAAACAAGCTCTTTTGTGATTCATTTTTCCGTTAATGTTTATATCAAAAAAAGAAAAAAAAGAAAAAAAAGAAGTATCTCATTTCCCATATTACTTTCATTTTTCTCATTGCATGATTTTTTGTGCATTGAGGACAATGCATAGTTCAAGTTAGGGGGAGAGATGCACCATTTACATGTTCCACCACTCTTTGTACATAATAGTTGGAAATGTAAAAAAATTTGAATATCTTTTTTTTTTTTTGTGAAAAATATCTAATATTGAACTATATTCCCCTATCCTAAGTGTGGTGGGAGTTGTGATTTCTTGATCTTCATTTTGAACTTTGAATACATGAGCACATTATAGAAGTTTATCCTATGCTAGAGTATCACATATTTGTTTACTTATGACCTCAACCATAAGTGCACCATGAACTTGTAATTTTGTCAATTTACGGATTGAGTTCACATCTGAGTGCTTGACATGAATAGTGGAGATGAGTAAGAACCCATGTGAGCTTTAGTGCCAATCCTTATTGGAGGGAACTTACATTTACTCAAGGAATAATTTTTTAAATTTCAAATTTGTTTAATAATCTCATTATGCTTGTTTTGGTTAGGTGCATTAGGGTAGTTGATTGAATTTGTCTTGATATGTACAATGCTCTCCCATGCTTATTTCGAAATGATCTTAGGCCATTTTTTGAATGCTTTGAGTCTTTGCCTTTTTCTTGTGAAAAATTTATCCCTAGTGTTGTGATTGAGCCTTAACTGTAAATTCGTTTTTATGCCACATATGTGACCAAGCAAATGATAAAAATTAACCTCACCTTGGTTGTTCCTTGTGCTAAGTATGAATGATAATAAAAGATAAGGAGGTATGGTATGAAAACTCAACAAAAGGGATGAATAGTGTGGAATTCAAATGTTGAATGGAAAAAAAGAAGAAGATGAAATCCAAGAAAAAAAGAAAAAGGGGTGGAAGAAGAGAAAAAAAAGAAAGAAGAGAATTACAAAAGAAAAAAGGAAAATGTTAAGAAAAAGAAAAGAAAAGAAACAAAGAGTGTTGTGATGAGCTTGGAATGAGAATCCCATGAAAAGGGAGATGTTTTTGAAATAAAAGTCACTCAGAAAAACCTTCTTTGTTATCCTATATCCTTCATTTTTCTTACCTCAATATCACCCCAAGGCCTCATTACAACTTGTGAAAGTCCTAAATGATCTAGAGAAGTATGGGGAAAGCATACGTTTAAAAAGAACAAGAGAAGTTGATTTTGCTATCTAATGACCTAGCATTTCTTTCATGAGATTATGCCAAGGTTGTTTCATTTCTATGCGTACTTCATTTTTGGATTATATGTGAGTATACTTTATTTTGTGCACAAGATTCCATCTCACATATACACATGGAGAGCATGCCAAGATAACTGTAGTGTGATTCATTGTGAGAGACACCCTTGGTCAGTTTTGCATTGAAGCTTAATTTGGATAGTCAAAGTGAATGTTAACTCCGTTGTGTAAATGCTTAAATTACAAGTCCATTTCACACAAATAATAGTTTGAAAATGAATGTGTATGTGGATACTCTAGAATAACATTTAAGGCTATGATGTGTCTTATGTGTGATTGGTTTGGGTGTTCGAAGCAAGTTATTTTGACATCCCAGTGCTAGTTAAGATAAGGGAATGTGATTTAAATATTGGATACTAGGAAAAGAAGTTTGTAGGTACCTTCACTGAAAACCTTCACTAGACAAAACTCATCAACTAGTGATCACCTAGGGGTTTGAAAGCTTGTTTCTTGTGCTAAATGCAATTGCGGAATTAGTATAGGTTTATCTTTGTTTTTTGGATTTTTACATTTTGTTTGCTAGTGACTAGAAAGCTTAAGTTGGGGGGGGGTGTGATGAGCACAAAATATTGCATATTTAATGACCTCATTTCATGCTTTTTACGTCAACTTTTGCACATAAGTACTTAAAGTTAGCCAAAATTATGAATAATGTTGAATTTTTTATGTTGCAGTAATTATTGCTTAAATGATGGATTTTATAACCTTGCAACTATGTATGGATGTGTGGAGAAGGCATGAACACATTACATGAAGAATTGGAGGCTTAAAAGTGAAGAAATTAAGGAGGTATTGGTGTTGGATAACAAAGGCACCAACACCCACACCATTGGGTAGAAGGGCCTCGGTTTAACTCCATTTTTTACTATGATCCACTTCAAATCTAAAAAAGTAAAAAACATAAAAGTTGTATATGTGGATGTCTTTTGTATTGTATCAAAATTTCAGCTCAATCTGACGGTTGGATCAAACGTTATGATAATTCTATGAAAACTGGTCTGGAGCAAAAAGTGTACCGGTACGTGTAGGCTACTGGAGTTCGGGTACTAGTACGCATACTGGTATGCTTGTCCAGAAGTGCCCATAACGACTATTTTTCATGCTCCACTTGCTTGGGGGTCCCACCTAAACTTCTTCCACTTGCCCCCAACATTTTCTGCACCTTTTCATGCCTCTTACACCTTTGATGAAGACTTTGAAGGCTTAGCATTCAATGTAAAGAGAGAGAAAGGGGTGAGGCCTGGATGTGGAGGCTAAGCTTGTGCTAGCCTGCCATACCCATATCTTCAGCACCCTATTTGTGGGAGGCCTTTCATACAACAAGAAGGACCCCCTATGTACGAAATTGAAGGCTCTCACACTCCATATACTCAGCATTCTTCAACATTGCAAAGTGGTGGCTAACAAAGCTTAGAAAATTCAATGAAGAAGATGATGAATGGTGTAATAGAAATTTATATTTTTACATTTTCTTCTCCATTTCTGTTGTAGTATCCTTTAATACTCTTGTAATCTTCATTCCTTGCACTTTAATCTTAGTTATTTTAAGTTTATTCCAAGTTTAGTTTCATGTCTTAGTTGGTATTGCATATTTCTACCATTGTTATGTTATGTTTTCTTCATTTCAAGCTTTAAAATTGGTATTGCATATTTTTCTTCTTAGTTTAAGTTTTCTTGTATTGAGTTAAGTTTCTTGCTTCATTTCTTCATTATGTCTCTTTACATTATGTATGTCTTGTCTTTTATTATGAGTAGCTAGACTTTAAGTTAGCTAATTCAAGGGAGACCTCCTCTTGAATTTTTCATTTCAACTCATTTTCTTTCCTTCTCTCGGTGTACGATGGTTTGGTTTGACTAGGTAAAGAGTGGATGAGATTGTGAGTCTTTAATATTCCGTAGACTTGTCACGGTTTATTCTTGGATCCTCACCATCTCGTCCCTAGCTTCCCACGAATCAATCGTTCATCTATGCACCAAGGAGGATAGTTTTGAGTTGAGTTGGGATTCCCATTGGAATGACCTCTTTGGATTAGCTAACACTTTTTTTTTGCATTTTCATTAAAAACAAAACTCACCAAAACCAACTACAAGATTTTACACTTTTTCTCTTTTGTTCAGCAAAATCACTTTCACCATACTTGAACTGTCCTTTCCTGAGCAGACAACCTTGGAATACTTTTCTAAGTAAAACACGACATTCAAAAGACTCCTTGCGCATAGGGAGCACTTTTACTCACTCACACATTTCATACATTTTGTACATTCCATTTTTCCCATCTTCTTGCCCTTCATTTTGACACCATTCCAAGGGAGAGTGACACTCCCATTTATCCATACAATGCCAAAAATGCTTGGTCAAAAACCTTGTTGTTTCCTAACCTCTAAAAACCATCCCTTAAAATGTATAGTGTATGGATGAAAGGAGTGTCACTCTTCCTTGGAATGGTGTCTAAAGGAAGGGCAAGGAGATGGGGAAAATGGAATGTACAAAATGTATGAAATGTGTGAGTGAACAAAAGTGCTCCCCAAGCACAAGGATTCTTTTGAATGTCATGTTTTACTTGAAAAAGTATTCCAAGGTCGTCTCCTCATGGAAGAAAAGTTCAACTGTGGTGAAAGTGATTTTGGTGAACAAAAGAGAAAAAGTGTAAAATCTTGTAGTTGGTTTTGGTGAATTTTGTTCTTAATGAAAATGCAAGAAAACAAGTGTTGGCTAATCCAAAGAAGTCATTCCAATGGGAATCCCAAATCAACTCAAAACTATCCTCCTTGGTGCATAGATGAATGATTAATTTGTGGGAAGCTAGGGACGAGATGGTAAGGATCCAAGAATAAACCGTGACAAGTCTAAAGAATATCAAAGACTCACGATCTCATCCACTCTCTACCCAGTTAAACCGAACCACCATACACCGAGAGAAGGAAAGAAAATGAGTTGAAATGGAAAATCCAAGAGGAGGTCTCCCTTGAATTAGCCAACTTAAAGTCTAGCTACTCATAACAAAAGACAAGACATAAATAATGTAAAGAGACATAATGAAGAAATGAAGCAGAAAACTTAACTCAATACAACAAAACTTAAACTAAGAAGAAAAAATATGCAATACCCATTTTAAAGCTTGAAATGAAGAAAACATAACATAACAATGGTAGAAACTAAGACATGTAACTAAACTTGGAATAAACTTGAAATAACTAAGATTAAAGTGCAAGGAATGAAGATTACAAGAGTATGGAAGGTTACTACAATAGAAATAGAGAAGAAAATGCAAAAATATAAATTTCTATTATACTATTCATCATCTTATTCATTGGATTTTCAAAGCTGCAATGTTGAAAAATACTGAGGGGGGCTAAAGATATGGGTATGGCAGGCTAGCACAGGCTTAGCTTGCCCACCCAGGCCTCACCCATTTATCTCTCTCCACATTGAATGCCAACATCCAAAGTCTTCATCAAGGGTGTAGGAGGCATGAAGATGTGCAAAAAATGTTCGGGGGCAAGTGAGAGAAGTGTAGGTGGGACCCCCAAGCAAGTAGAGCATAAAAAATAGTCGTTCTGGGCACTTATAGGCAAGCATACCGGTATGCGTGCTAGTACCCCGAACTGTAGTAGCCTACACGTACTTGTACGCATATCGGTACACTTTCTGCTCCAGACCAGTTTTTTTGTAGAATTGTCATAACATTTGATCCAACAGTCCGATTGAGCTGAAATGTTGACACACTACATATGACATTCAAATCTACAACTTTCATGTTTTGAACTTTTTCATATTCGAAGGGGATCATGGTCAAAATGGAAGAAAACTGAGGCTCTGCTAGCAGATGGTATGGGTGCTGGTGCTTTTGTTACCCTACCCCATTACCTCCTTGAATTCTTTACTTTTAAGCCTCCAAATCTTCATGTAATGTGTTCATGCATTCACCACACATCTATACATAGTTGCAAGGTTATAAAATCAATCATTTGAGCTATAATTCTATATTATTCATAATTTTGGCTTACTCTAAATACTTATATGCAAAAGTTGAGTTAAAAAGTATGAAATGAGGCCATTAAATATGGAATATTTTGTGCTCATCAAGAACTTTTGCACGCACATATTTTGTTCATCCACACACATTTTTCTCGTTTCTTGCATGATATCCGAGGGAGAATGACACTCACCTAACCGTACAAGCCACATACACATTACCGGAATCATGTTCAGAGGTTAGGGTGGACGCGATCAAGCATTTTTAGCGCCATTGCTGGGAAGGGCAAAGCGTTGAATTCGATGGTGATTTTTGGATAACAAAGGTAAGTCCCATAATTCTCATCACAGGCCGAGGTACATTGCTCTATGTATATACCTTTATTTACTTTTCCTTTCATTTGTAGTTATTATTTTTGCATGTGGGGATGGGACGACCAAAATAGATTGGTTAGACAACCCCTAGAACCTAACATGAATCTTGACCAAGACCCACCCGAGGATGCCAATGACAGCTTTGAGGAGCAGGAGGAGGCTAATGTTCCAAGGGGTGAGGGAATGCAAAACCCTAGAATTCCAAAGCCTCGAATGCATTTTCTCCCTCCTAGGAATGAGGGAAATCATATCTCAATTGATCCTCTGAAGAGGTCAATGTGGGATTATCTCCAACCCACTCGTAGCACCACTGCCTCATGAATTCTTTTACCAGTCCAAGGTCATGCCTTCCTAGTTAAACTGAAAATGTTACAACTACTTCCTCAATTCCATGGAATTGAAAGGGAGAATCTAGATTTGCACATTAAGGAGTTTGAGGAAATAGTTGTAACCTTCCTCACTAATCATTGTTTCTTACTTTTCCTTATTATTCCTAACCTCTTAACACCTTCCCTCGATGTATATGTATGATGCGTGAATGAAGGGGAATGTCACTCTCCCTTAGGGAAGATGTCAAAAGAAAGGGCAAGGAAATAGAGAAATGGAATGTTAAAAATGTGGGATGTGAGTGTACAAAAATGCTCCCTAAGTGCAAGGAGACTTTTGTAGGTCGTGTTTTACTTGGAAATATTTCAAGGTCGTTTCCTCGGGGAAGGATGTGAATCATTTGTAAATGATTTCGGGGAAAAGAAAGTGTAAAAATCTTTGTTGATTTTAAGATTGGTTTGTGAGTGTATTTTGATGAAATAGAATGAGAAAAAGTGTGGGAAAATCACAAAGGTTCACTCCAATGGGAATGCCAAACCAACTCAACCCTTTCCTCCAATGGTGCTTAAATATACGATTGATTCATGAGAAGCTCGGGACTAAAATGGAGGTGAGGATCAAGCTTACCCCATGGAAATGCCTACGGTGTATCAAGAACTCACAACCAAGTCCTCACCCCAACCCAATCAAACCGAGCCATTGTGCACCGAGAGGAGGAATGAAGAGAGTTGGAATGAAAAACCCAAATTGAGGTCTCCCTTGGATTGACCAACCAAAATGTTTAGCTACTCATGCTTAATGTGAAACAAACAATATAATAAGGTTGAATTGCAAAGAAATAAAGTTCTTGAATAACTAAATGCAGGAAAACATAAGCTATAAGAGAAAGCAATAAATACCCATTTCAAACTGAGACAAAAATGAAGAACATAGAAACATAAGCTTTTAAAGAAGATTAAGCTTAAAGAAAACAACAAATAAATGACATTCAAGGTATTAAATGAAGCTTAGAAGATTCTTACATCAAAATAGAAGTCAATGCATGAAAGGAAATTCAAATATCTAAACTTCTCTCTCTACACTATTCATCATCTTCTTCCCATACTTTCTCTCTCTATATCTTCTGCAGTGTATGCAATGCTGAACAACGGAGTCCTCCCTTGCAAAAAAACCTGCCTGAAGTGATGGGGTAGCCTGGAGATGTGATCTCCATCCATAGGCAGCAGGAGCACTGGCTGAACAGTATGGTAGCAGACCTTGTCGGCACACCCAGTAACTCCCATCTTCTCTCTCTTCATTGATCACCTAGGGCTCCAAAAGTCCAAAGGGAGGTGTGAAATGGATGAATAATTATGTGGGCGTGCTAGAGAAGTATGGGAGACGTGATGTTGGGACCCTTAAAATGGCAGACCTGAGTTGTAGAGATTGTGGAAGATTCTGTAGAGCGTACCGGTACGACATGCTGGTATGTCGAACTCTAGTAGCATGATCGTATCGGTACGCTATGGTCCAGTGACCAAACTGTACCGGTATTGCGTACCGGTACGCTTCTGCATCCTTGTCTAATTTTGTTGATTTCTTCACTCCTGAGCATCCCTCTAGCCATTCTTTCATGCTCATTCACCTTAACTCACTTGGGAAGGCATTAAGAAGCCTCATTTAACCTCTTTTACCTGCAAACACCAATTATCCTTGATAAGAACTCAATTGATTCAACTCCAATCATTTAGCCTCCAAAAGCGAGTGAAAATGTTATGATTAGTACATAAAATATGCAATGTTTTTGTGCTAATCACACCCCTAACTTGAGTTTTTTTAGTCCCTAAGCAAAAGTTATTTTCCAAACAAGTAACGAGAATATCATACTATAATCCATTTAAACAACCAATTCACTCAATCAATTAAAAAGAAAAAATCGTAATGCAATTAACAAAATAACATAAACAAGATTGAATCAGAAATTGTGGTTTTTTATTGATGTGTCTTGAAGTTAGAGTACATGGTGTAGGACATCAAAAGTAACAAAATAGGCCTACAACTCCATGACCCTATCCTAACCGTGCACAATCGAACACCTACAAAACCTACTACACATCCCCCTCTCCCTCATCATCGTCATTAGAGTCTTCATCTTCCCTAGACTGGCAAAAGTGGAGGGAGTAGTGGCTAGTGGAGTGGGGACTTCTGGGATGGGCCTCCCCGGGAAGGTATGCCTGAATATCACTCGCACCATGGCCATCATCCCTTGCATTGATGCCTCTATTGTATCAAGATGTTGGGCTGTTGAGCGTGTTGGTGCAGCTGTGGATGACCCAATGGATGAGGATGGGTCAGGAGCCTCAGAATCGGATCCTAATGTTTTAGCCTACCCCCCTTACTCATTGCTTTTCTATTTTTACTATTGCTCTTGCCAATAGCCCCAGTCTCGGGAGGAGTGATCTTGTCGAATGCACATTCCTTGACTTTAAAGTGTTTGCACATCCGGGTTACCAAACTTCTGAATGGCATATTGGTCATTGGTTTTGTTGTCACTGTAAAATTTTTCATTACTTCCCAGATGAAAAGTACAAAGTCGATTGTACTCCCTAACACAACTACATCTAACAAGGGTAACTTCTCTATATTTGGCTTCTTTTTCAAAGATCTTGGGAGTAAATTGTAATGGAGAAGTTTGTTCAGAAGCCCATACACATGTTTTAACCCTCTACTTTGGAAAGTCCCTTGAATTTAGTGGGGTCCTCATACATTAGAGGCACGAAATCTTCTCTAGTCTTAGTTCTAGTGATCTTGTGAGGATAGACAGGCGGGAAAGGTGGTGGTCTCTTGTATCTTCCAAGAAGAGTGGCTATGACATCGGGGGTCACGTCGAACATCTTGCCCCGCACATTGGTTCTCAATACCTCCACTTCGTTCACCTCAACCACCCGGAGCAATTGGTAGAAACTCCTAACCATTGACAAATTATATCCCTCGACTAGCTTGAACCAAAAACTCAAGCCATGCTCCTCAATGATTTTTACAACCTCATGTCTTGGGGTGAGTGAGAAACGGTCAAGGTGCCACTCGCAAGTGACACTCCTCCCCTGAATCCACTGGCATTGTGCCTCCCTCATGACCTTCTTTCTTTGCACATTTGGGTCCTCGCTTGACCCTTCATCGCTTCTTTTGTGGCTAGTGGCATCCTCGGGTGGAGGAGAACTAGGCCCAGGTATCTTGGTCTAGGCCATGTACATCAATAGTGCCCCCATTGAGAGAAAAGCAAAGAGGATCCACAAACAATCCTCAATCAAGTCTATGGACTCAAGAACAACACCCAATTGATGAGCCATGTGAAGTTCCTTGGATACCTTAGAGATATTTGGGGTAATTTGAGGGATTCGGCACCTAGAGTTTTATAGGCGTGGGTTACACCAAATCCAAGCTTAAGGAAGGGAGGGATTTAGAATTGAAGGAAAGAAGAGGGGATTTGGGGGCCTAGGATGTTTTCGAGTGTGAGAGAGAGGTTTAGGGTTGGAAATAGAGGGTGGAAAATGAAAGGTTCCTCGAATTAATTAGATTTAAAAACCCTAGTTTTTTCTGATTTTAGCAGACCGTACTGGTACCCCAAACTCCAGTGGCAGAACCGTTCTAGTATGCAATACCAGTATGTTTCTACTTTGTTTGCCAAAATTATCCTGCTGAGTACACCTTTCCACTCCATTCCAACTTAAGATCTCCTTAGACATTCTACCGCACTACTTATGACCTTTGCTCCATCCCAAAAAAATGGACTCTTATAAACCACAATCCGAACCATCATGCCCAAATTATTACTGAAATTGCAAAATGATTTAAACTTTTGATGCCATGAACGTACAAGGAATGGATTTCTATTCTTAACTATCAAAATGAACACCCAAAATGCTAATCATATAATTAATAACATCGGCATTCCTCATTCATTTGAAATATCAAAAACTTGAACAATATTCCCCTATTCTGCAAGCATGAGGCTATCTAACATATTTCTCAGATGATTTAACTAAGCACACATGAACGATACCATAGTCTTAAATACTAGTCTAAAGCATGCACCTACACATTTATTTTCGAACTCGTGTATGTGTGAAGTGAAAAAGTAATTTGAGCATTTATGCAATAGAATTCACATTCGGATGGCTAGTTAAACTCAGTTTCAATGCAAAACTCACCAAGGTCACTTTTAACAATGAAATTCACTCTAGTTATGTTGACATGCACTCCATGTGTACATGTAAGATAGATTTTGTGCACAAAATAAAATATGCTCACATGTAATCCAAAAATGAAGTTTATGTATGAGAATGAAGCGACTTTTGCATAATCTCATGAAAAGAATTGTTAGGACATTGGATAGCAAAACTAACTCATCATACTATTGAAAATTATGCATCTCTCATGTTTCTCTAGATCACTTCGGACTTCGATGGTTATAATGGGGCCTTGGGGTAACATTGGGGAAAAATGAACGAAGGATATGGGATAACAAATAGAGTTGTTCCGAGTGAATGACCATTATTTCAAAAAGATATCCCTTTTATGGGATTTCTAGGCTACCATTGCCACACTCTTTGTTGTTCTTCTTTATTTTCCTTAACATTTTCTTCTTCATTTGATCATTCTTTCTTCTTCTCACCCCTTTTTCTTCCTTTTCTTGAATTCTCATTCTCTTTTTTTTTTTCAAACTCTTTGAGTTTCAACAGCAATCATCCCTTGCTTAAAATTTTACACCATACTTCCTTTTCTTTTGCAATCACTCATATTTAACTTCAAGGAACAACCAAGTTAAGGTAGATATTTCTCATTTTCATCGGCTTGGTCAATTGTATGGCATAGAAATGAATTTCCATCAGGCTCAATCATGACACTAGGGATAATATTTTCACAAGAATAAAGCAAAGGTTCAAATCATTTCAAAGATGTCCTTAAAACACTTCCAGATATGGATAGGAGAACAGTGTGCATTTAAGATAAGTTAATCGACTACACCAATGCACCTAACCAAAGCAAGCATAATGAGACTATTGAACATATTTGAAATTTAAGAATTGTTCCTTGAGTAAATGAAAGTCCCCTCCAAAAAGAATTGGTACTAAAACTCTCATGGGTCCTTAGTCATCTCCATTACTTTTGTCAAGCCTAAAATATGAATCCAATCCCTAAATTGCTAAAATTACACATTCAAGAGGGCACATACAATTGATTGAAAAAACAGATATATATGTGATACTCACGCATAGGATTCACTTTTATAGTATGCTTATGTGCTCAAGGTTCAAAACAACGATCAACATATCATCTAATCTAGACAGGCTTAATAAGGGAATACGGATCAACATTTAGATATTTTTCACAAAAAATTTCAAAATTTCACATATTTTCACCAATGTAAACAAAAAAAAAAAAATCTAAAAGATATATGTGAAAGGTGAATTTTTCACCCCAAAAATTGGTGTAACATGTTAATAGTGCACCTCACCCCCAACTTAATTCATGCTTTGTCCATAATGTAACAAAAAAATATGACATGCACTGAAGGACAATAAAAAGATAGGTAGGGTTAGAGAACACCTCGCAATTGAGCTTCGACAAAAGAACAAATATTTGAAACTAAGAATATCGATACTATACCACCAAAGAAAGTAAGTGACATGGAATAATGATAACATACGTAAATAAAAGTAACTGTACACTAAAAAACATAAACATTAGCTATTCCTCCACCAAATCTGGATACATGGGATCCCTAAAATCTCTACTTCCTGCCCTTCAAAACCCTTGAAGAATGACCTGAGTCTTTGGCCATTGACCTTGAATGTCTGGCCATTCTCAGGGTTTGTCGCCTCAGCAGCTCTGTTGGGGTAGGCCACCTTGACAAGATAGGGGCCATCCTAATGGGATCGAAGTTTTCCTTGAAAATTTGAGAGGCAAGAATTGTACAAGAGCACTTTTTACCCAGGCTCGAATGATTTCCGTGTGATGGAATTATCATGAAAGATCTTAGCCCATTCCTTAGAAATTTGGGAACTCTCATACGCATCTCGTCAGATCTCTTCTGACTCATTCAGTTTTAACTTTCTCTATTCACTGACCATTCTCAAATTAAAATTCAAGGTCTTAATGTCCCAATTGGCCTCGTGCTCCATTTCAACTGGCAGATGGCAAGCCTTTTCATAGACAAGCCGACAGGGAGACATGCTCAAAACAGTCTTATAGGCCGTACAGTAAGCCTATAGGGCATCTGTCTATCTAACTGACCAATGTTTCCTGTTGGGGTTAACCATTTTTTTCAAGATATTCTTAATCTCCCTATTGGCCAACTCGGCTTGGCCATTGGTTTGTGGGTGGTATGCAGTGGACCTCTTATGTGTAACGCCATATTAAAACATTAGGGATGCGAATGGCCTATTACAGAAATGCGATCCACCATCACTTATATTGCACGAAGCATCCCAAACCTTGAAAGATGTTCTCCTTGAGAAACTTGACTACGAACCGGTGGTCATTAGTCTTTGTTGGGATAGGCTCCACCCATTACCAGGATGATGTGCAAATAACCAAAAGACATAGGGAAGGAACCCATGAAGTCGATGCCCCGAAAATCGAATATTTCTATGACAAGCACAGGGGAAAGGGGCATCATGTTCCTTTGGATCATGCTACCCAAACTTGGCATCTGTCACACCCCTTACAAAATGAAACACAATCTTTGATAAGAAAGGTCCAATAAAAACCTGATTGGAGAATTTTAACCGAAGTCTTTTTTGCTAAAAAATGTCCACCGCATGCTTGTGAATGGCAAAATGCAAGGACATCCCATTATTCATTCTCGAGTACACATCTTCTCATGACTTGGTCGGGAAACTACTTGAGTAAGTACGAATTGCCAAAATAGAAGTACTTCACATCTTTCATAAATCGTCTTCGATCTTCTGGGCTCCATTGCAGTGGTATCTATCCTATTGCAAGATAGTTACATATATCAGCATACCAAAGACATACAGAATGAATTGAAAGCAAATGCTCGTCAGGAAAAAAGTCAGGGATAGAAATGTGTTCATCAGTCTCTTGCACCATAAGCCGGAATAAATGATCTGCCACCACGTTCTCTAATCTTTTCTTATCCTTGATCATCAAGTCGAGTTCATGTAGGAGGAGTATCCACCTAATGAGTCTCAATTTTGCATTCTGCTTAGACAACAAATACTTCAAAGCAGAGTGATCAGTAAAGACAACAATAGGTGAACCAATGATGTAAGACCGGAATTTATCTAAGGCAAACACTACTGCTAGCAACTCTTTCTCGGTGGTAGTGTAATTCATCTGAGCCTCATTTAGTGTTTTTGCTAGCATAGTGTTTCACAAATAGACTATTTCCCTCCCTTTGACCGAGCACTGTGTCGACCGCATAATCACCCGCGTCGCACATGAGCTCAAAAGGTAGATCCCACCTGGGTGGTCGCATGATCGGAGGTGTGACTAGCATCTTTTTAAGTTTTTTAAAGGATGCCTCACAATCATCCGATCACTCAAATGGAACCTCCTTAGACCGTAGATTGGTCAAAGGTTGGGCCAATGCACTGAAATTCTTTATGAATCGGCGATAAAACCTCATATGGCCCAAAAACGACTGGATGCCTTTGATGGCTCTCGATGTAGGGAGGTTGGAGATGGCATCCACCTTGGATTTTTTGACTTCAATACTCCTTGTCGACACTATATGACCAAGCACAATTCCTTCTGTCACCATAAAATGACACTTTTCCCAATTCAAGACTAGATTCTTTTCTTCACACCTCTCCAACACTCTCTTTAAATTTTCCAAGCATCCGTCGAATGAATCTCCAAACACAAAAAAGTCTTCCATGAAGACCTCCACTATCTTCTCCACCATGTCACTGAAAATCTCCATCATGCAACGTTGAAAAGTCCCCAAAGCATTGCATAGTCTGAACTGTATGCAGCAGTAGGTGAAGGTACCATAGGGGCATATGAAGGTGGTCTTTTATTGATCCTCCAAAGCGATATCTATTTGATTATAGCCAGATTACCCATCTAGAAAGTAATAGAATAGGTGCCCGGCTACTCTTTCCACAACTTGATCAAGAAATGACATTAGAAAGTTGTCTTTTCTTGTGCATGAGTTCAACTTTTGGTAATCAATGCATACCGTCCACCCGATGATCACTCTTGTTGGTATAGGCTCATTTTCATCATTCTCAACCACTGTAACTCCATATTTCTTTGGTACTACTTGCGCGGGGCTAACCCACTTACTAGCGGTAATTGGAAAAATGATCCCCACATCAAGTAGTTTTAGAACCTCATCCCTCACCACCTCCTTTATGATAGAATTCAACTATCTTTGTGGTTTTCAGGAAGGTTTGGAATCCTCCTCGAGATATATGCGGTGGGTGTAAATGAGAGAGCTTATCCCCTTGATATCCGCAATGGTCCACCCAATTGCTCCTTTATAATTTCTCAATACCTCCAAGAGTTCTATTTCTTGTTCCATGTTCAATATAGAGCTAATGACCACCAAAAATGTTTCACCTTTCCCAAGATAGGCGTACTTCAATTGGGATGGCAAGGGCTCAACTCCAAGTTGGGCTTTTGTTCGTACAACGAATTTTTTTTCTTTTCTCAGTGGGGTAACTCTTCGAATGTAGGGATCCACCTTTCCACCTTAAAAATCTTCTACCCCCTCTTGCTCATCAAATTTCTCAAGGTCAACATTTCCTCTTCCTTAAACTTTAACATCCCCTCAAGCTCCAAGTGCTTCCCAACCAAAGTGTCGATTATGTTAACCTCACTTACTTCCTCATCATCACCAGGTTGCCTTGCCAAGTTGAATACATTGAGCTCCATTGTCATATTCCTAAATACTAGCTTCATGAGATTGTTCCTGCAAGTAATAATGGCATTAGATGTAGGAAGAAAAGGCCTACCAAGTATAACAGAGATTTAGGAGCAAGGGTTAGCAACATGATGTGTTTCGAGCACAATGAAATCAATAGAAAACTAAAAATTATCCACTTGAACCAAAACATCCTCAATCACTCCCTTGGGTGCTCGAATGCTTCTATTGGCCAACTAAAGAGTGATTGGAGTTGGCTTTAACTCTTCAAGTTGGAGTTACTTGTACACAAAATAAGGTAAGAGACTGACACTAGCCCCCAAGTCAAGCAATTCTTGCTCCACCAGATAATTCCCTATTGTGATGGCAATGGTAGGCCAACCGGGGTCTTTAAATTTTGGTAGAGTATTTGTCCTCAATATTGAGCTCAGTTGCTCGGTGAGGATTGCCTTCTTGTGCACATTTAGCTTTCCCTTTACAGTGCACAAATCCTTCAAAATCTTGGCACAAGAGGAGATTTGCTTGATGGCGTAGAGGAGTGGAATGCTGATTTTTACCTGCTTAAATATTTCCAAAATATCTGTAATACCCCATTCCATTTGGCAAGGAATTAGTTAGGAAATATTATCTTGGAAGGAATCAGAAAAAATTTAAAGAAGAATTAAGAATAGTCTAGAAGAATCTAGGATATTCGAGAAGTCTCTTAAAAAATCTAGAACAATCTAGAAGAATCTAGATAATGAAGAAGTTTCTAGAAGAATTCAAAAAGTTCTAGAACAAACTAGAGAAGTCTAGAATATTTTATAAGGTTCTAGAGAGATTTAGAATGTCTTGAAAAGTTTTGGAAGGACTTAAAAGGTTGGAGAAGACTTTGGAATATTATAGATGAATCTAAATACTTGTGAAATTGTCATGATCAAAATAATCTTGATACTTAGAAGGATCTAGAAGAGGAGAGGTGGTAGAATATTCTTGGGAATCTCCCCTAAAAATGTCACATATCATTATTCTCTAGAATAATCCTAGGATGTCTATAAATAGGGCATTTGGAGATTGAAGTAAGGATACAAGTGCACAAGTAGTCTTCCACTTTCAAGAAAGAATAGAGAGTAAAAGAGAGAAGAATGAAGGAAGAGCACCTCATCAAAGGAGAAAGGAAATTGTGAGAGAAAGAGGAAAGACATCGATAACTTCTCACTCTACTTCGGGTAACAAGGAACATACCATTTGGACTTGAGGTAAGTGGTTTGACATGCTATGTATTTTCAAAAATCTTATGTATCCTTAAACATTTTAAAAAGGATACATCATGTTTGTTCATTACTACTTTTACCAAATATTTTACTATGTGTCTAAATACTTGTGGCATACGATTCTCCTTACCTTGATAAATTCTTTTGTGAAGTATTGTGACTCAATCACTTGTTTATATGTTAAGACTTTGTGATGATGAATGGGACTATGATTGAAAGTCCAAAAAAATTATTCTTCTATGTGCAAGTGACCTTGGCTACTAGAAAATAGACCCAGGGGAGGCTGTGGTGACAATAGTGCTCAATGGTTGAAGGAATAGTGTTTAGTGCATCCTGGTGACCTTCACCAAATCGTCTTTGAGAACAGACTCGGGAGAGGCTGTGGTGACCCTAAGTACGATGTTGGATCCAACCTTGAGATCTTTTGGTATTTGGCATTGGTTCCCATCGATTATTGGATATCGTACAGTCTCCACCATTATGATATAATTCATCGATGTGGTATGATTTCTTGTTGAAACCTGATTGTGCTATTCTTGAGAAATTGGTTATCTTGATGAAGTTATTTTTCTAAATCTTTGATTTACATGTCGTATGCCAAATTATTTTTCAGCCACTTTGAATATGCATGCCTTACCATTCACTGGGCTTTTTAGCTCTTGTTTTGAAAATAACATTTTTCCAGGTATGATTGGAGTGTCATTAGCGGACTCAGGGAATTGATTGGGGACTAATATTGTTGTGACCTCCGTAGCATATATCATATAACCATATTTACTTGTTTGGATAATTGGGGCAAACAAGTTTAGGTATGTTGACTTTGACATGTTGACATGAGATCAATTTAGTGTTAATGTTATTTTCCACTCCTATATTATTAGGTTATTGTTAGGCTTACGTATTCCATAGGTTATGGATCTATGGTTCCCGGCCAGTCATGCCCTTGAGTTTGGGTGTGACAATAGTGGTATCTGAGCCTAGGTTGAGACACACATCTGGGCATTTGTAGCCGTGTCATCTTTATAGAGGAGGTTAAGGTTCCTAGAGTCCTTTTGGTCATATAAGTTGGAAAAAGTATACTTGATGGTGTGGAGTGAAGACGTTACGAGATAATATGTTTATTGAAGTGTTAAGTACGAGCATTACTCTTGGCATCCAGTAGAGCCTTTTCTCCTAAGTATCGATGCAACAAAGTGCACTAATTCTTTATGATGATGTTTTAGAGAAAAAGGTTTTGGGATGATTCTTGATTTTCAAACTTTGACCTTTTAGGTTAGTGTACCAGCTTATATTATAAGGGAGCCATCTTCTAGTATGATGATTCACTAAAGTTGAGATTGATAGATTGCTTAAAGGAACAATTGGTGATGGTTGACCATGTTTACTTTTGTGGACCTTAAGCGATACATATGGTGATTTTGAAGTCAAGATAACATCATGGTTTTAATAGAGTATCTTGTTGGATGAAACAAGAAATAGGGTGACCTTATGTGGGTAGATTTTTTTTGAAGTAAACAAATTGGGAGTTACTAGTTCATTTTAATGGTTATACTTATATTTGGGGAAAAATTAATTTTGTGGTTGGGTATCTATTATGCAATCTATTGTGTTTAGAAGAGTCAGATATTTTCATGTAAAAGTATTTATTAGTCTCATTTAGTGTCTTGGTGTAAGTACTTCACCGTGAAGGGCTAACTAGGTCATGGTTTTTGTAGAACACCAACACTTCAGAGTTTATTGTCATGGCTAGTGGAATGGAATAATGACTTGTAGAGTTGTAAAAGTTGGTAATCCAAAAGGTTGAGAATAGTTGCATATGATATGGTTAATGGTGATTATCCAAAGGACGGAGGTTAGTAAATAGATGAAGTATTGAAAGGAGATAATCCCAAATAGAGAAAGACAATTATAGAGAAAATGTGATAATACAAATGTTGAAAGATAGTAATAGATGCAGAGGTAAAGGAAGATGATCTAAATTATTGAGGACAATGATTGATAAAGTGATGATAATCCAAATGGTGGAAGACAGTGATAGATGATATAAATGATGGTGATATTGGACTTTTAAAATTTTTGTTGGATTTATTGGAGTTTTTCTTATGGTTAAGCAAGTGACTCAACTATTAAAGGTAATACCTTTAGTGACTATCCTTAGAATTGATTGAAGTCATTATGAAGACTAGACTATTCAATCAAATGATGATTTATGGCGGTGCAACCTCATTTAGGATGAAATGATTGGTAAACATTTTCAATATCTACATTGTTATCATGAAGGATGTGGTGCTAGACATAAATTTAGGAATGGATCAAACAAGTCATTTTGATGATATTGAGTAATGTATATTAAATTAAAATTGATCAAAAGTTTGTATCGTAATCCCTTGCATTTGGAAATTGACCTATTGAAATGAGCTCAAGGGGATAGTTTTAGTTAATTGTTGAAGTCCAAACCATAGAACTTTAGGTACTTGGCTAAGTATGAGATTAACGGTAGTTCTTTGACCATTAGAGTAATTCTTTATTTGGTTAATGATTTTGGTTGATTCTGACTCATTACAAATGAGTGAGTTCTTTTATGGTGAGCTTGGAATGCATAAGAGATAACTTTGTGGAGTTGTTCTTGATTCTTGACGAAGAATGATAGCAAGGTGCAAAATAGAATTTTCTTTTAGATAACATTTACTATCAAGATAGGTGTGAAGAGAAAAATCCTATTTGATTGATATCAAGAAGAATCAAGCCTAGAGGTATCCAAATTAGTGTTATTCATAGAGATTTGTCGGTTTAACTTAAGTATGTGATGTTTGACATGGTTGAGGAGCTTGACTATTTCTCTTCATTTACAGATTTGAGTGAAAATTTTCGTAAGGTTGGATTTATACTCTAAGAAGGTAACTTTTTAGATTTGCTTTTGATTCTTGAAGACGAGTGGTAGTAAGATGTCACAAGGAGTTTCACTTCGGAAAGACTTATTAAGATTAAACCGTCTTATATTTAGGCATTTATAGAAAATTTGATATTTATGAAGTAAAAAGGTAACAATAGGGATTATTTTCATAGGATTCGTAGATGAATCTGAGTATGTGGATGAAAAGTCTGATTTGTTCATGAATTTTTGTTGTATCAATCATCAGTGAAGTCATAGTCTTGATTAATAGCAAACTTGCACAGTATAGTTTTTGATCAGGTGCTAGTGAAGAAAGTCTTACTTATGAATAAAATGTGGAAACATGGAATTTTATGATGTTATTGTTAGAGCACCAAAAAATCAAAAGTTTTAAGGTATGTCGTTCTATCTTAAATTGATGGTTTTGTAGGTACTTTGGAAAAGTGATATTTTAAGAGTAAAATAACGAGTTAATGGTTGATCATTGATTATTGAATGTTTAGAGAATTTTGAGACTACTGGAATTTTATTTCAAAGAGATTCATAGTAATTGAAGGAAAATAATACATTGATTCTGACTAGTATAAAATGAATATCATTTTCTTTTGGAAATATTTGAGTGATTATGGTAGGTGCTAAATTATCAGATTATAGAAGAATTTCTTAATTGATTTGGGTCATAAGGTTTGAATAGACAAGCAATGAAGCAAACTTCAGAGTTTATATTGTAATTGGTTATCTTTAGAGATTAATGCATTGGTTTGACCTAATGATTTGATTAATGTAATCAATATTTGGATCCATTAAGACGACTAGGGTAACTTTGGATGATATTGGTGGTTTTGGTTATTTCTTTTTGAATTCTTAGCTTTGTAAAAGGAACAAGTCTTGTGGTAATGTCAAATGTTACGGTGGAGGTCCTGAGTCTCTAGAGTTGATCTTTAAACCCGCTTCAAGTAATGATGATTTATCAATCAATATTAGGGAAACAGATATTAAATTAGCTCACATAGCTACAATTGCATAAATATTAATATTTTGACAGCGTGTACATCAAAAGTTGCGAAGATGGACTACTTAATTTTAGTATGAGGAGATAAGATATTATGAATTTTGAAGAATAAAGTATTCTCAAGGAAGAGAGATTTTTGGTATGACTGATCACTGTGGAAGTTGCCTGCGAGAGAGAGATGTGTCAAGTTTTATACATAAATGAGTTGGTAAAGGAAAAGAACAACTTTAATGGGAGATAATCGAAGAAAGAGATATACGAGATGGTAGATGCTGGTGGTTTTATGTTCGCAACTTGTTATGGTTAATTATCAATTTCTTCTTCTTCACCAGATAAGTTTTCTTTTCTGAGGTCTACAAGAATTATTAGGTTACTCAAGGATGAGTTTGATGTGTGAGGCTTATGGTAGACAATAAAATACTGGATTAGAAGCCATGAGTTATTCAATGATAGGCGAGGTGCGTCATCTTAACGATATATTCTAAAGGTAATAAGTGGGGACTAGCAACACTATCATGAGAGTTTGGGAAAGAAAGAATATAAAAATGGTTAAGAACAAATTGTGAACCTTAGTTCTAGACATCCTTGACATGTAATATTGCTTCCAAAAGGTGTTATCATTAACGTGGTCAAATCCATTCTACTTTGGTTTCCCCGAGGTTGCCTTGGCTTTTATGGAGTAACCGTTTATCCTCGGAAACTACCCATGCCTTTATTCTTTAATGTGTGAAATCTGAAATGGGCACTATTTTTAATCAAGTTCTGGTTCTATAATGTCAATCTAAAGAGCTTGGTGGAGTGAAGGCTTAGATAGCTTATCGAAATCAACGATGAAACTTGACAAGATTACGGAATTGGATGGTTTTGCTTTGAGTTTTGATTGACAAGTTATAGAAAGAGAAGTGATAATAATTTGGTTATTGGATTTTACAATGCTTTGAGAGGTTATTCAATTTAAAGAAAGCTCAAGTCTAATAGCATT
>CM042190.1:5631405-5680010 GCA_023539305.1 Ilex asprella | reverse complement strand
GTACTCGGTACCGGTACTACTCAGCAGACAGATTCTTCCTCCGTCTTTCAAGTTTCCAATGCACTTCATATTACCTTTCCCAAAGTTTTTCGACCTTTCGGATTCAATGGAAACATTATCTTGACCTAGAAACATTTAGAAACTTATCTAATAACTAATTCCAATCTCAAATGTCTTTGAAACTTAAACTTCCCAAATCCATTTGTCTCCCAATTATTCATTTCTAATGTTTTAACCTATGTGATTCATTCTTTCATCATTATACATATCCTCATTTTCACAATAATTATCTATCCTATAACTATATACATTTATAAAAGAAAATGCGGGGTGTTACAGATATATCGAGGTATTGTCTGGGTAGTAATCAACCAAGTGGAGGAGGGATTTACGATTTAAGGAATAGGGAAGCCTTGCTTTCCAAAATCACCAAATTGTCTCAGAAATTGGAGGGTTTAGAGGTTAATTGGAGGCATGAAGTGTCCAAGATTTCCAAGACTGAGGAGTTTTGCTCTTTTTGTGAGAGTATTAAGCATTCCATCTCGGAATGCCCCAACATTCTGGCACTTAAGGAGGTGTACCACGAGCAAGTCAATGCCTTCAATCAAAGTAGGAAATCATTCTCCCCACACTCTAATACATATAATTCAGGTTGGAGTAATCACTCGAACTTTAGTTGGAAGAATGAGAATCACACTCCTCATGGGTCTAATTCATATTCACCTCTCATGTCTCCTACGTAAAACCAAAACCATGGCCAAGGTCAGTCGTCTAGCTCCTAATACCCCCGGTCCAATCCACAAGGGTATTCATAAAATCCTCATTCACAAGAGTTTTCACAAAACCCGCCTCCACAAAGTTTTGGTCAACAAGAACCATCCACCCCACCCATCTATCAACCTCCCCATAAGAGAAATTTGGAGAATGTAGTACACCAATTCATCCAAATCCAAACCGCCATCAACAATCAAACCATCGCTAATGAGCACATAATATTGCACATTTCATGGCCTCATTACATTCATTATAACTCAACTTTTGCATTTAATTACTTAGTGTTAGCCTATTTTATGAATAATGTTGAATTCTCGATGTTGCATGTTTTGATAGCTTAAATGTTGGATTTTAGGACATTGCAACTATATTGGATGTGTGGTAATGGCATGGACACAATATATGAAGAATTGGAGGCTTAAAAGTGAAGAAATCAAGGAGGTATTGGTGTTTTGGAACAAAGGCACCAACTGCCACATCACTGGGAAACACTGCCTCGGTTGTCCTCCATTTTTATCATGATATACTCAGAATCTGGAAAAGTTCAAAACATGAAAGTTATAGATCTAGATGTCTTCTGTATCGTGTCAAAATTTTAGCTCAATCCAACAGTTAGATCAAGAGTTATTCTATTTCTACCAAAGGTGGTACAGTGCAGAAAAAAAAGTACCGGTACCACAAACCTTCTGGCCGAAAAATAGCCTGTAACTCAACTTTGAGGCTTGGGGGTCCCACTTACACTTCTCCCACTTGCCCCCCAACATTTCCTTACACAAAAATAGGCATCCCTTACACATTGGGAAGACAAAAAAGGCTGGGCATTAATAAAGCATGGGAGTAAAGTGGGCTGCACATGGGGTTGCAGACTAGCTTGTCAAGAGCCATCACTCAGCCCCTATGGATGGGAAGGCCTGCTCTTACACCTTGGGGACCATCATGCACGAAAATGGATCACACACACTCTAATATATTCAGCATTATTCAACATTAGAGGGTGTTGGCTACCTAAGCTTAGGAGTAGATATAGAAAGCTCCAAGGAGGAAGACAATGAATAGTGTAATGTAAATTTCATTTTTGCTTGTTCTTCACCATTTTCATTGCTGTAAGACTTGTGTAAGCATCCTTATTTACTTTCAATGTCATTTAATTCCATTGCTTTGCAAGTTTAGTTTAGTTTAGTTTCTTAGCTTTCACCATTTATGTTTTCAAGTTTTCTTCAATTCTTAGTTTAAAATGGGTATTAAATATTTTTCTTCTTAGTTTATATTTTCTGCATTTAGTTAAGTTCCATGCTTCATTTTTTCATTATGTCCACTTGTATTATGCTTGTCTTTCATTTTATCATGAGTAGCTAGATTTTAAGTTGGTTAATCCAAGGGAAGACCTCCTCTTGGGGATTCCATTTTAACTCTTCTTCATTCCTCCCTTTTGAGTCAAATGGTTCGGTTTGACGGGGTTGAGAGTGGATGAGTTGGTGAGCCTTTGATATCTTGTAGGCCTAGTCACTGGTTATGCTTAGATACTCACCAATCTCGTCCTTAACTTCTCCCGAATCAATCGTTCATTCATGCTCAATCGGAGGAAGGCTTTGAGTTGATTTGGTATTCCCATTGGAATGAATCCTTTGGATTAGCCAACACTTATTTTCTTGCATTTTCATTTACAAACCAAACACAAAACTCAAATACAAGATTTTACACTTTCTTTTCACTTTTGTAAAATCACTTTCACAAAACTCCCTTTCCTTCCCTGAGGAGACGACCTTGGAATACTTTCCAAGTAAAACACCGACAACAAAAGACTCCTTACGATTGGGGAGCACTTTTGTGCACATTCCACTTTTTATTTCACACATATTTTGTTCATCCGTTTCCCACCATTCACATTCGTTGTTGCCTAATCTCTTGTATCATCCCGAGGGAGAGTGACACTCCCTTAATCACATAAGCCATACACATTTGAGGGTGGTATTGAGAGGTAGGGAACGACACTACAATCAACCAATCAATCGCCACTTTCAATGACATTCAAACTTTAATCACAACATTTACCAATGACATAGGATCGTCCCTACAAGAGAATAGGAAATTTCCCGCTCTACCTCAAGAAAACCCTAGGGGTCGACACACGATAGAGTCATCCGAGCCCACCAAAGAGAGTTGTGAGAAACTCAAGGCGGTCACCACCCTAAGGAGTGGAAGACAAATTGACAAGACCATTGTGCCAAAAGTCTCACCCAAGGCCACGTTAGCAAAAGAGAAAGAGACTGAGGATGACTCCGAGGGGGGTAAGGTGAGTGAGAAAGAAAAATAAGTTGATGTGAATGTGTATGCATGTCCCATTTTGGCCCTTTCCCCAATCATTTGATGCCACCTGTGAATGTGGCTAATTATTCTGACATTACTGAGATGTTTAAGCAAGTAAATATCAATATCCCACTCCATGATGCCATAAAGAAAATCCCATCATGTGCTAAAATTTTGAAGGATTTGTGTACCGTGAAGAGAAAGATGAATGTTCACAAGAAGACATTTCACATCGAGCAAGTGAGCTCAATCTTGAGGACAAACACGCCTCCAAAGTTCAAAGACCCCGGATGCTCTACCATTGCCATCACAATTGGAAATTACCGGGTAGAGCAAGCACTTCTTGATTTGGGGGCGAGTGTCAACCTCCTACCTTATTTGCTGTATCAACAACTCCAACTTGAAGAGTTGAAGCCAACTCCAATCATTCTTCAATTTGTGGACCAAAGCATTCGAACATCGTGGGGAGTGGTTAAGGATGTCTTAGTTCAAGTCGATAATTTTTATTTCCATGTTGATTTTATTGCACTTGAAACTCATCCGGTTGCTAACCCTAGCTCACAAATTCTTGTCATACTAGGTAGGCCATTCCTTGCTACTTCTAATGTTGTGATTAATTGCAAGAATGGACTTATAAAGCTTACTTTCGGGAATATGACAATGGATCTCAATGTTTTCAATTTGTGTAAACAACTGGAGGATGATGAGGAAGTGCATGAAGTCAAAAGGATTAATACCTTGGTAGAGGATGACTTGGAGCTACTAAGCACTTTGGAGTTTGGGGGAGGAAAATATTGTTGATCAAGGAGCCAGAGAGTTTACAAGGGGTAGAAAAATGGACCCCAACATTTGAGAGACTTCCTTTGCAAGAGAAAAAGATCTTTCCATCAACTGTGAAAAATCCCATCTTGGAGTTGAAGTCATTACCATCCAACCTCAAAGATGCATTCTTGGGAGAGAATGAGACCTTTCCAGTGGTAATAAGCTCAACTTTGGAGGCGAAAAGAAAAATTTTGGATAATCAGCAGTGCTAAATTGAATAGTAAAAAAATAGGAAATGATTTGGTATATCATATATACATATCTTGTGTGTATAAGGCAACTTTCCATCAAATTATATTCTTTATTGTAGCGTACTAAATATTAGGTATAGTTCACCAAGCTATTTACTCGCAAATTTTATATTTTTTTTCTAATTTGTCTTTGATACTAACAAGATTTGCTAGATGTAATTGAATTTTTTATATAACAGACAGAGTTATGCTCTAATTTGACTTATTACCAACCAGTTACTTAATCAAGTGATATGGGATTTTTGAATTCTTTTTCTCATCTTCTTTTCCATACAACTTCTATGTGGTATTTAGTGTGTAATTAATAAATACCAAATCGTTAGAAAAAAAAACTAATTAAATAGAACACCTAACTGTGATAGATTGCATGGGACTAAATCCGAAATGGATGGACATTCTTTTTTTAATATTTCATACAATCTTGTCATAATGTGTGTAATAAATCAGATAGGAGATTTACCTCTATTGCCTATAAAACAGTCTTTTTATTTCTATTGTATCTTTCTTAGAGCATAAATACTAACAAAATCATAGTGAATTATATGACCGGTGCAGAAATTTTGAGAATGAATCAGAAAAGAATTCAACCTTGTCTTCAATTCAATGATACAGAGCATAAAAAGAATAGTGATATAGAGAGAGACAGACTGAAGAGAAACATTAATCTCTGATGGTAAAGATATATATTGAATAAAAAATAAAATGATTTTTGTAGCTGATAAACATGAATATTCATTTCAATGATAATGATTACATTACATATAGGCATATAGGAATCTGTTGTGACTTCTCGTTAGAAACAAGTTTAAGATGAAAACTCAATGGGCACTTTAATCTAAGAGGCTTAAATGTTGGAATTTAAAGGGTTTAACAATTTGAAATTATAAATTTTGCTTCTAAAAAAAGATAGTATTAATATTAGTTATTTTATTAAGGTTATTATAGTCGATCAAAAGTTTTTAAATTAGCTGCCTTTTATTAGTAGTATAAATATAAATTTAGTTTGTTTTCCATCTATCCAAAGGTAATGTTGGTATTTTAAAATAATAAATTGCTTACATTATTATATTCTTGGCATTTTCCTAACCGCCCACTAACTGTGGGGGAATCTGTTATGGAGAACTAAAGCAGAGGGGAGGGTATTGTTACCATTCATAACTGAGGGGGTCTTGTTGTTATTTGGACAAACCTCAAGGGAGGTGGATGTAATTTATCCTTATTATTTTGTTTATTTCTCATGAGTTTCATGAGTTTTGGTTGGTTAAGTGTGTTCCAGGAGCTGAAAATTTTTGGATTCAAACTATCAATTCAAAAGCTGTAATGGTTTATAGGCTAAGGAGTGAGTTCAGCTTGTATTTAGTTTCTTATCATGAGGTAAAAATATTATATAAAGTCTTATATTGGATACACCTTATGTTTATGTTTGAATCTTTGCTAGTTATATCAAATACTTGATTTTAGCACACATATTTTGTCACAAAATTGTAAAAAGAGAGATTGTAAGGGTGTTTTCATAATTGACCAAATTTTGTGAGTCACATGAGTCAAGTTGGTCTAGGTGAAGTAATATGTTTTGAAGATTCACGAAAACAAAGCTTATTATTTGATGGTGTAAAACCACGGGTGTGTGCAGAAGACGTGATTGAGGTGATCTTACATCGAGCTGAGCTGCTAGGCCTGTGTGAATGGTTGTTAAAGATGAAGTGGAATCGGGGATTAACACAATGAAAATATAGTGGTTCACCAGCTACAGAGCATGGCTAGTCCACTCTTTAATGGAGGCTCTTGCTCTCTTTTCTTTATTGATCACTTGAATTACAGGGGAACAATCTCTTTGCCTCAAATATCTCTCTTTTTGTTTTATGTGTGTCTCTAAGGTTTCTCTCTCTTTTTGTTTTATGTGTGTCTATAAGGTTTCTCTCTCTTTTTATTTTTTTTTCCAATGGAGGCACCGCCCAATATATATAGACTGATTCCTAATTCTAAGGAGTCTATACCGAGATCCTTGCCTTGCATTCGTGGGATTTTCCTTAATTTTTGGGAGAAGATCTTGGTTGGTTGGAAGTTTTATGTCTTGACTCCAGCTTTCTGTTCTAGTTCTATTTCTTTTGGGGATGCAAGTTGTCTATCCAGCTGTCCCTACATCATTCCTGTTATCACCCAGCTTGGATGGAGCTGAGCTTTAGTTCTCCGAGCTCTTTTGTCTTGGCAGACCTCCTGACTTGATCTAGGGGTCAGAGCTCATTTTTGGTATCATCAGTTGCCCCCCAGCCCTTGGCTTAGGCGAGCTTGGGCAAGGGCTGAGCTGTTTTAGACTGGGTTAGGCTCGCACATGGCAGATTTTTATTATGCATGTGCATAACCCCTCATGACGGTTTCTAGTAATCATGAGTCCCTCGATTCCCGCGCACATTTCTGTTCATGTCCCTCAAGCTTTAAATGCCCAAACGGCTATCAAAACTACCTTCCTTCGTTCTTCAATTTCTTCTCCTCTTTGTGATTTCAGATTCCTTTGTGACGGTGTAATTTCTGATTCCCCTCCTAAAGTTAAACTTTCTGTGTTTGGTCCAAGAGTTCGCAATGCTTTCTTCCTTCGATTCGGCTCTGGGCTTTTGTTCGTTGCTCCCTCCTAGCTAGGTACGCCTTCTTGCTCCTTTTTTTCTTTTCTCGTTCTGGATCCCTCGAATTAGAGGTGGTTGTTGCGTTTCTGGGCTTATCAGTTCTTTTACTTCTGGAATCGTGACCTCTGCTTATCTCCTCTTCCCCATTTTGTAGACTGGGGTTCCATTGTGAGGATCCTTGGTGTTAGTAGTTATTGTGTTAACCCCACAGTTATTAGGGAGTGTCTGACCAGTGTCCCCCTTCCTTATCGCCTTTACAATCTCCTTTTTTCTTGCCCAATTATGTCTGCCTCTACTGGTGCCACCCCTTCGTCTGCTTCTCTTCTCGAAGATAGGTCTATCGAGGACGATGTTGATTTGGGAGAGGTAGGAGATGAAATTGACAACTTTCCAGGTGTCGACTCCGTTAATCCTGAGGTTAATGATGATGAACCCCCCCTCCACTTCCTCTCTTCTACCCTCACAACCTAGCAAGGGCAAAGCTAAGGCCAGTGGAGTAGGAATCTCTAGCTGTACTGTGGGGGCTGGAGCTGGCTTCAGTACCACTAAGTGTGTGGGTTCTAGTGACCTTATTACCGTCGAGCTGAAGGCCATCGGTGCCCGTTTTGGTTTCCCTACTGGGGTCAAGTTCTGGAACCCAGACGAATACACCTCGTATATGTCTAAGGTGCATGGGAAGGTCTGCTTCTTTCTTGCTGCCTTCGAGAATGGATTGAGCTTTCCCATTCACCCTTTCATCAAAGTTGTCCTTCAGCACTTCAATGTCTGTCCGGCCCAGCTCCCCCCCAATTTCTGGGGTATTCTGTTGGGTCTGCTGGTGTTCTTTAAGAAGAACAAGCTGGGAGTCCCTTCCGTTTCCTTGCTTTTGGAGCTCTTCAATGTTAAACTTAACACTTCTGAGGGTTTCTTGTATATTTTCAAGTGGCCTTCGGCCCCTTCAGTCATAACTAACCTCCCTAGCTCTCATAAGAACAAGAAAAAATATTTCTTCTATATGGGTGGCCTAGGATGGGAGTACAATTCCTCAGATAGGACAGATACTATCCCCATTCCCAGGGGCTGGTCTGTTCCTGCTAACTTGGGTGAGTTATTGTCTCGAGTCTATTAGAATCAGATGTGACGAGCAGTCTCCTGACTTTGGTTTTCTCATGTTCTGTTTCAGGTTACCGACCTGAACTTAGCGCAGAGGACGAGCTGGTGCTTCTGGAACTCAAGAAGTGTAAGCTAAGGAGGTATTCAGAGCTCATTCTACAGAGCATTATTCTTAAAGAGGGGTTCGACCTTCCTAAGTTACCGTCAGAATTGTCCACTCCACTCTCCGTTAAGACTCCTATTCCTCTACCTCTTGAGGTTCCTCTTCTCCTTTTCGTCTTTGTTCCTGACGAGGTGGCAGGTATCGTTAGCTGATTCTTATTCCTTTTCCTTTTTTTTTTGTGTCTCCCTTCCTTCTACCCCTTATTTTCTTAATTGTCCTGGCTCAGACCTTCCAGGATCTTCCAAAATGAAGTTGACCTCTAAGAAGCTTGAGGCCAAAATTGCCAAGTTGCAAAAGCTGGGAAGGGCAGCAAGAGAAAGGCCGAGGCCGGTTCTGGCGGCAGCCCTACTACCTGAGCTAAGGCTCGGAGATTAGGGGGTCCTCTTGCCCGTCAACTTCGGCTATTAACAGCCAAACCCTATCCTTGAGCATCCTGCCCGATGTAGGGGTTTCTTCTTCTCAGCAATCGCATCCCTCTCCCAGCAAGTCTGATGGGTCAGGTGAAGCTTCTCCCACCTCTTCTGAGGCCGAGAGGGCCTTGGGGTTCCTTACTCAGGTTCAATCTGAGACAGTTCTATTCAGCCCATCTGGTAAAATTATCAAACCATCCCAGACGAGGGCTGGGGCCGATAAGGGAAAAATTGTTAAGGTGCAGGGGCAAGAGGATTCCTTCTTCGAGAATGCTGAGCTTTCTGCTGAGGTTATGTCATCTATCCTCACTAATTCTGATGTTAAAAGGGCTTGCTCCATGCCTCTTGAGGAAACCATCGCTTCAGCTCTTCAGGGGCTACTACCGTGAGTCCTTGTACTTTTATGTTCCTATTTGGCTTATTGTTGTACTTTTATGCTGATCCTTTTTGCCCCCCCCTTTTTTTTTCTTTTAGCTAGCCCTTCTTGTGAAGGGTCTGCTGGGTATGATCCAGTCTTCTGAGGAGTCTGTCAAAGCCCTGAAGGCTTATGAGATCAAGGTTGTCGAGCTTTCCTTTGAGAATGAGGATCTCAAAGCTCAAGTGAGTAGCCTTCAGGACAAGGCTGAGAAGCAAGCTTCACAGCTCCAGGACTTTAAAATAGCTAAGTTCAAGGCTGAGGAGAGGGAGAAGAAGGCTCGAGATGAGCTAAGGATTTTGGGGGATGAGTTGAAACACAAGACTGAGCTCTGGTCCAAGGCTAATCAAGATGCCTTTGATGCCCGCTGCTCTCTTGATACCTTGAAGCAAGATCATGTGGCCATCTGCGAGGTGAACGGGGTCCTTTATGAGGAGCTCAAGGAGAAGAATGACCTGATTGCTGAGTTGGAGGATGGTGTCACCACTCAATGGGCTTCTGGGTGGCTCGCTTTTCAACGCAAAGCTTCCAAGACCTTCCCGGATCTGGACTTTAAATTTTCTGTCCCAACTGAGGAAGAATTGGAGGAATCTGACTCTGATGGCGAGGAAGACACCTCAACTCTTCCTACTAAAACATCAGACCAGGAAGTGCCTGTTCCTCCAGCTATTCCCTGAGTCACCTCCTTCTCTGCTGACCTTGTGAGAGAGGTTCTTGCCCAAGATCCTTTAATAGATAGGGCAGAGGTTCCTGGGGTCAACATCCCTGAGAATCCAGTACCTGGGGTCGACATTGCCAAGAATCCAGCTCCTCCAGCTTCTCCAACTTCTGGGTCTTTGCCTTCTGAGCTGCCGGGCTCTGTTCCTTCTGCGTCCACCAATTTGCAGGATCTTCTGACCACTCCTCCTCTAGAGACTTAGGAACTTCTGTTGTAAATTTCTTTGTTGTTGAAATGTAGTACTTTTTGTAATTTGACTTTCGAATTCTCGAGCTGTTTGTTAGAGACGTAATATATTTTCTTTGGATTTTGAACCTGACTGCTTTATATCTTTATGTACCCCTTCCCCCCTTTGCTTTGAGGGGTGCTGAGCTCTCCTTAAAGCAAAAATTATCATGTTGCATTGTTGCTTTACTGCTTTGAGTTGTTCAGGCGAATGCTGAGCATACTTTGTTGTGTTGAAAGAACTTGATTGTTCTTGAGGACGTTCATCGTGACCTTGATGTATCTTTTTCTTCTGACTCCTAACATGAATTTTCCTCCTTGTACGCTCCATGTGACTCCATCCCTCTCCAAAAATCTAGGATTTTTCAAACAAAAGAGGGATTTCATGGGTAATCAACCCTAACTTTGATAAAACATGTATTCATTGCCCACAAGACTAAGAGATGATGATTTTATATCATATATATCACATTTATAGCAAAACATACATATATACATAAACCCTAATCTCAATGCAAAAGAAAGAGAAGAAATCCCCTACCTTGTGTTCTTGGAAGCTAGGTTTAGATCTTAGATAACCCCTTTAAACTCTTGTTTTTCTCTTCCTTTCTTCTCTTCCTTTCTTTCTCTCTTAGGGTTTCTAAGGTTGGAGGGGCCGAAATGGAGCCAAAAGAGGCGACATAATGTATTTATAGGGCGAAAATCGGACCAAGATCGCGACATTAAACATTCAGAATTCTTTCGGCCGTACTGGTACGCAGTACTGGTACGTCAAACTCTCTGGACCAGTTTGCTCCGGTACTCAGTACCGGTACGATACAGTACCGGTACGATATTTCCAGTTTTTGCCTTTTTCTCCATTTTTCATTTCCAATTCCTCTTAACCCTTCCAAATCCATCCCAAACCTCTCCAACACATATTTCTACACCAAACCTATTTAATAAAAGTTCTAGGACCTAAAATTTCATATTTTCACTTATTAAAACTAAATTTCAACTATTATTTCCACTAACCTCCTAAATCTCTACTTTTTCAATTCTACCAATTTCAAACATACATCACTACACAAATCCACCTTTTTACAATAATTATTTACTATATATCTATATACCTATATAAAAAGAAAATGCGGGGTGTTACATTATATAACATCTTTTTGTGTACATATGTTGATATTGTTTTAAGTGTCATATTTTTAAGTAAATTCTGATTTTGGGATGCCTAAGGGGTTCACTCTAAGTGGATGAGCAAAAGAAGAATCAACCAATTTCACCAAGGTTGAGCACTTTCAACCAGGAGCTAATGGATTGATATTGCAAAGAGATTGGAATGATTATCTACACTGCTAGAATGAGCAAGGTAAGCTCCCTCCCTTTTCTCTCTGGTTAAATATTCTTTTAAGTTACGGATTAGTGATCCCTCTTTTTTTTTTCCCGAATCGTGGTGATGATCCTATGCTAGACTATTCTTTATGACCTAATTGGTCAATGTCGAAATTGGATGGTTCGTTCTTTTTTGGTTTTTTTTTTAGTAAATTTTAAGGCCCTGTAGCATCATTTTATTCTCTTTGTGTGTTTTCAAGTGAAATCCATGAAATGTGTTTATCTTACTAACGTAATCCTACTACTATAAAAATGTGTTTATTGCCATCAGTATGACTTATGCATGTTCAAACTTAAAACTGATGACAGTCGGAAGTGATGAACACGTTGAACCTAAAAGTGAATCCACATAACAATTATGACAAGGTATATTATTTGATGATACCTCAGATAGAATAAGAGGTCAGGTCAGAAGATCAATAATACACGCTGAGCTCAGGAAGCAAGGTACAGAGCCAGAAGAGCACCACAAGGTTAGTCCAGATAAGTAGAGCTCAATAGTCCTAGTCAGGAGTTCAAAAGAGGAGGCATGGAGCTCAGCGCGGGCCTTGTGGTCGGTCAGGGAGTACAGAGCTCGAAGTCCAGGCTCAACGCTCTGCTTTCCCCCCTCCCCCTTTTAAGGAAGAACCAAAAAGGAAGGAAAAGGGAACAGCTGCATGACAGTAAAGACCTCCGAAGAAATAGAAAGCTAACTTCAAGGCACAAGATCTTCAACCCACCAAGATCCCCTCCTAAGATCAAGGAGAGCCCCGTGAATAGGGGGAGCAATCCCGGAGTGGGTTCCATGAAAATAGCCCCGTAAGCGTTAGGAAATTCCCCCATTGGAGGGGGAATGGGAGAAGATCTCATGAATACAGGGAATCCCCGGATTAGAGGTAACCAAGAGGCTATATTAAAAGGGCAATCCCCAAGGGAGAAATGATGATTATGGGGAGTACCCCAGAAAGAACCCGAGAGACGACTGAACCACAAAATCATCCCTTACGCCCCTCCCTTTGAATTGTAAAACTTTCAGGCTGGTCAATAAAGAAAAGGGAGCAAGAGTCTCCATTAAAAAAGTGAACTAGCCGAGCTCCTGAGCCGGTGAACCACTATATTTCTACTGAGTATATCACCCCTTCCCGATTTTCCCTCTTAACAATCATTCCCTAGCCCGAGTCGTGTACCTCTGACAATCACGTTTCACTTCGCACGTTTGCCTCACTCCACTCTACTCATCTGTGGCCAAAAAGCACTATCATTATTCATTTTAATTTTTCCTCAATTCTGTCTTTCTTTTGGTCATCTTTTTTTATTGCTTCTTTGGTTGCATACTGTTGTATATGCTCAGTTTTTTTTTTGTAGACATAAATCCCGCCTTTTGTGGATTTGGTAAGATATACAAAGAGAATATAAAAAGTTTATACAACTCATTTATCAGAACTCATTTATCAGCTCCACTCATGTTAGATTTTAATCCTAAGTTTTTCATTTTTGTTCCTGAATTAGTTCAATTAGTGATAAAATTGAGATGGAATAAAAGGTTAAAATTGTTGGTAAATGTGGGTGCAAATTCATCCATTTGATCATGTTGTTTTTTATTTGCAGGTTCATGTATTTTTATGGATTTCATCCATTTTGTTGCAGTAGTTGATAGATATTTGTGTTTAGATAGAATTATGGTGTGATGGTGAGTTTAGTTTAATAGTTTTTGTTTGGAATATGATTGTGAATTGTGTATATGACTTGACTCTTATGAGGGTTCAATTTTTTTTCCAACAGATTCTAACTTTTTTGAACTGACGATTTTTTTAGTTACACAGTGCCTTTAGGCACATGCATATGTCCATATTTAAATAGTAGGTCCATATTTATTGGTGATTTTTAAAAATTATAATGTATCTTTAAGCAAGGATAATTATTTACAATTATTTTATTTGTCATATAGTGCTTTCAAGTACGGGCAATTACTAGTATTTCTATATAATCCTTCAAGTAGAAAGTGTACACATTGCTAACGATTTTTTGTCATAAACTTGTCACATTATACTTAAATATGAGCACAAACATAATTTGGATAACTCTTGACTAAATTTCAACTCAAATTTTGGTTAAATAACTACCTAAATTGCACATTTTTTTATCATGAGCTATCCAAATTTTTGTCAAAAGCTACCCATATTATACATTTTTTTGTCAAGAGCTACACAAATTTTGTTTAAGAGCTATCTAAATTATTTTTTGGCCATATTTAAGTATTATGCAATAAGTTTATGATAAAAAATTGTTATCAATGTGGACGATGTCTGCTTAAAGGACCATATAGAAACATATTCAATGCTTCAAGGACCAAAATGATGCAATTGAAACATTGATAACCAAAATGAGACAAACCTCATATTTTGGGGATCTCTAGTCCAATTAACTCTTGTATTTAAAAGAAGTTACAATTAATGGGAAAGTAGCAAATATTTGTGATAAACTTTATTGTGAAAGTCTTGGGAGGTCGGGCTCCCCTAGGAGTGAACCGACAGAGGTTTTCACCACCTCGAAGAAGGGTTTTTTTTTTTCCAATTCTATTTTTTGTTTTATTTATATTTTTCAAAAAGTGTGCACATAACAATTGTTAAAAGAGTTGACGATTGATTTTGAAAAGACGTTCAATAGATTAATCAAAGAAAATCAATTCATGCAAAAAAGGGTTTAACAACCACAAAAATCATTCAAGAAGAAAATTTGCAAGCCAACATACTTCCATTGGTTGTGTAAAAAAATAGTGTGAGAATAAGAATGAGACATCATTTGGTGATGACCAAGCAAACTGATGGGTGGCATTATAGCCAATGAGATTTGCTACTGTTGGAGTATAGTCTAGTTTATTAGGATTTCTTTTCTCTTTTTTACCTTTACTATGACTTTTATATTTTGCCTAGACCACAAGGATATTTAGGTCACTTTGTATTATTATTTGACTATATATACGAAAATCTACTCTTAGTTGGAGTGTCCCTTTTCACTCACATATATTTCTAGTTGGTATCAGAGCCACCAACCTGAACCCTAACCCTAACCCTAACCCCCAACTGCCCAGACCACCCAGACCAGCAGCTTGCCCAAGACTGCCTCCTCAACCACTGACTGTCTTCACTCCAGTCAACCACCGACATCAGATCCCACAAACCATCACCTACAAATTCACCCACTAACCATTACCTACAAATCAACCCATTAACCATCACCGACAGCAGCCCACAAACCATCACCGACTAGCGACCAACCCAGACAGCATACCAGTCAGCCCGTCATCCACTGACTGCCCATCTTTTTCAGCCAATCCATCCACTCCGGTCAACAGACTGTGAAACCAAAGCCAACCTAAACCTATCCATACCTCAGCGAATACTCCACCGACTGCCATCAAACCACCTCAGATCCAACTCAACAAACCATAACAGTCATATTTAACCCAATAAACCCAGCTCACAACCCAAGTCCACTAACCCAATAAACCCACCAACCCACTGCCCATAACCCAGCCCAGTTGTCCCGCCTTCATGTTTCCCGCTCTTCGTCGTAGTGTCGCTATCTCTGCGCGCCACTGTCTTTGTTTTCCTAGGTTGCAGCATCTAGGACTTTTTAAGAGGGGTTGAATCCTCTTATCCGTTGATCTGCTCTTGATGCAATCGATCCATTATTTATATTTTCTGAATTTTGGGCACCGTGATTTGATTAATTGGGTGCTTTTTGGACCTTCTTTATCTATCACTATTGTTCGATTGGAGGTGTATTGTTCTCCCTTATTTTATCTCTCTATTTATCTTAGAGTTATTTTTCTGTCACGGGTGCCCTAGTATTATTTGATGATATGACTACTACTGAGGGAATTAAGACCCCTACGATAGAGACATCTGTTAGTACTTCCACTAGGTATAAGGGTCGACAGTGCTTGGCCCAGCGTCGTCACAATACCCCACATCAGTGTAGATATGGGGATTCTTGTTAGTGTGATTATTGTGGCCGACTCAGACATCTCAGGACTACTTGTTAGAAGTTCTATCCAGAGTTTAAGTCGCCTCCTCATAGTCATACTACTACCATTGCTGAGGCACCACCACCTACAGTCATTGTTCCTACTACTACTACTACTACTGATCCTCTTTGGCATAGTGATATGGATGCTATCAATTCTCGCTTGGATATACTTATGTCAGTCCTGACTTCACGAGGTTCGACTACTACTGCTACGACTACTACAGGTATTCCACGTGCCTTTCATACTTGCGCCAGTCCATCTCCCATTTGGATACTAGACTCAGGTGCGAATGGTCATATGATAGGTGAGGCCTATCATTTCACCTCTTTTGACAAGAAGTTACATACTCAAGTTCAGTTAACAGACTGTACAGATGCCCTTACTGTAGTAGAGGTACATTCCGTCTCCCAGACGGATTTACATAATGTTCGGTGTTTCATGTGCCTTTACAGGTTTATGTTCGTCGCCCTTGCTCTCATCCCCCTAGTGATGTGCCATCTACCTTAGGCGATGCAAGTAATAATTCTCATTTTATTGAGCATATTGATGCACATGTTGTTAGTACTGATGAGATTGCATGTATTAAGTCAGTTATTTTACCTGATGAGATATTATCAGTGGAGGATGATGATTTAGGGCGTCGTTATCAGAGGCGTGATCGCCATTCAATTGTTCGTTATGGTTGGACTGACATGACTTTATATCTGATCTCTACTTATGTTTCTTATAATAATTTGTCTCCTACATTTCGAACTTATAGTATGGCCTTATCTGATACGCCGGTTCCTCGCTCTATTTCAGAGGCTATGCAGGAGCCCTAGTAGGTTCTTGCCATGCAGACGGAGATGGACGCTCTTCAGCGTAATCATACGTGGGATCTTGTCTCTTTACCTTCAAGGGTAAAGTCTGATGGCTGTCGCTGAGTTTACACCTTGAAGTTTCTTACGGATGAGATCGTCACAAGGCTAGGCTTGTGGTGAAGGACTTCACTCAGGTACAAGATCGTGATTTTGGTGCTACCTTTGCCAGCGTGATAAAATCGACTACTGTTCGATTGATTATTTCTCTGGTTATGGAGTACTCTTGGCTTCTTTATCAGCTAGATGTAAAGAATGCATTTCTTCATAGTGATCTGGACGAGATTATTTATATGGAGGCATCATCGGACTTTCATGGTGAGGAGGAGTATGCTGAAAATGTATGTCAACTGTGTAAGTCTCTCTATGGACTGAAACATTCACCACGAGTCTGGTTCTCTCGCTTTAGTGGCGTAGTTGTATGTTTAGGGTTCACCAGATGTCATTCTGATCATACTTGCTGCATTCAATAGAATACTTCTAGACAGTATGTCATCCTTTTGGTATATGTTGATGATATTATTATTACAGGAGATGATGTTTCTGGGACTACGCAGGTGAAGGTAAACCTTGGGAAGGCCTTCAATGTGAAAGATCTTGGATTTTTGCGATATTTTCTTGGAATTGAGGTTACCCGCAGTAACAGGGGTATTATTCTTTCTCAGAGAAAGTATGCTATGGATCTTCTCTCAGACACTGGGATGCTGGGGTGAAAACTGTAAAACCTGGTAAATTTGAACTTTTTGTGCATGAGGGCAAAATGGTCATTTACCATCCTAATGTTTATTTGAGATACTCATTCTCTAGACCTCGGATGAGGAAACGGACTTCGCCGTTGGATTCGTATCGCAAAATCTAGTCACCCCGTCAAATTTTATCGAATTCTGAGATAGTCAGACTTTTGCACGTCGTTCGAGGCGACTGCGTGGCGAATGACATTTTAAAGGTCCCCAAAAATAAATTTTTGAAAATTTTCTTAAAATTAAATTAAAGTTCAAATAAAATTAATTTGAACTTAATCTGAGGTATAATGAAGCATTTTGGGACGAAAAACGGACCCAAAAGTCGAAAATATGCGGTGCGATGTGGACCACACATTTGTGCCTATAAATACTCCCTTAAATCAGCTTTTTGGGGAGAAAAATATCTCCCCATCAGCTGCAAGCAAACCGTCCAAGAGAAGAGAGAAAAAATATTTTGATCTTCAAGCTTCCCGCTCCGATTCCGGGAGTTCCGTCGGTCGGAATTCGTCGATTCAAAAGGCAAAGTTCATCTCCTCGACGAGGGCTACGTGTACGTACCAAGAACGAAGGATTTCACCGAAGATCCAAAGGGTGGATTTAGGATAAATCAAGGATTTTGAGGTGTTCTTGGTGTTCTTGAAGCCTAGTCTTTATTTCAAGCTTCAAGAGGTAGGGTTTCTCCTACCTTGGATTAATCTTTCCTTAAATGTTGATATCTTAAGGGTTTGATATATCTATGCCATTAAATAGACTTTTATATGTAGGTAGAAGTTATATGTGATTGACTTATGTAGCTTTTAAATTGATATATTTGTATGTTTATATTATGGAAATGGAAAAGTGAGCATAGACATGGCTTAAACTAATTGTTAGCTTGATTTTGGTATATGAAAGTTACATGTGATTTATTATGTAACTTAGTGAAATTTAAGGCATACTATGTGTTATATAAATTATGTCTTGAAGGTGTTTGTTGAAATGCCTTGAGTGTTTGAAAATTGTTGTTTTGATTGAATTGAAATAACATGCTTAAGTTATGTGATAACTTGTGGAATCATATGTTTATGATTAAGTGTGCTTTTGGATATATGCATATGTTGATATATTAACATTGAAGTGAATATGGTAATTATATGCTCAGAATATAAATTTACCATAGATGTGTTGAAATTGTTCATGTGTTGTTCTTGGCATATTGAGCATTATGTTGTGTGTAATGGGACATATCATTGCATATGAATGGAAACATCTCATCACATGGGTGTGTGCATGGTTGATGTCAACACCACACTTGGTGATTGACGGGATGGCTTGGGAAAAGTCGGGTCGAAGACCTAGCTAAGCCGTTTGGTTGCATAATAAATTGGGTTGGGGTTAGCAAGAAGAGGCATGACGACCTCTCGGGTGCAAGACCCGGTGATTTGGGAAATGCACTCCATTGGTGTAAGAGTTCATAAAGTGTGTGGGTTTGGATGACCCTTGGTGTAAGTCCATGAACATCCATCCCCAAGAAAGACCCTAGTTTTGAAAATGTGACACTTTGACATTGCATCGTGTAGTGGGAGTCGGTGAGGACTCGGGTTAAAGTGCATGAGTGAGTGTCATCTCATTTCATGGCATGATATTATTGTATTCTAACTTAGAATGTATATCCTTATAAGGAATGATTGTTTATGTATTGTAAAGGAATGTTGCATGAGCATGAGCATCTAGGGGGGAGTAGCCTTTGTAGGAATTACTTTACTGGGCGTTGGCTCACCCTATACGGGAAACATTTCAGGTGTGGGGTTTACATCTGCGGATGGCTCACTTGGAGAGCATCAGGCATGAAGGGGGCCGACTTGTGGCCTTATTTTGAGTTCTTTGTAAAAGGTTTAGGAAAACTTGGCTTTTGGCATGTAGATTATGAAAATTAATTGTAATAGGTGATATATGGACTAATGTTAAAGTAACCTTGCATGTTTTGATATAAGTATGTGTAATTGGACCCGGTGAGGCCAATGTTTATTTATAAATGGACCCGGTGTGGTCAATGCTTTATATTGGGCCTCGGATGGGTCATGTGAAATTTATTGTACAGGTTGGGTTTTGAGGTAGAGTTCCCCGTACAAAGGAAACTCTGCCCAAATTTTTATTAAATTATGGATCCTAGTAATTGGATACAACAGCGTGATGTCGAGTTATACGATGTCCATAGATATTCCGCAGGTTGATGGGTTATCAACGGACCCCCGGATTTTTGGGGTGTCACAAAAACCGACATCATCACCCATGATTGCAAACCAGAAGCTTATTACTAAAAGTAAGGAGTTGAGAGATCTGACTGTCTATCAGAAGTTGTAGATAAACTTATCTACCTAGCCAACACTAGGCCAGATATTTTATTCGCTATCAACCGAGTTAGTCAGTTCATGCATAGGCCATGTTAGCTTCATCTTGATGCAGTTTATCATATTCTTCGGTACTTCAAGTCTTGTCCTGGACTTGGGTTATTCTATGCATCAAGATCTCAAACTGGTTTTTTAGCCTGTTATTCAGATTCAGATTACGGAGGAACATGTGATGATCGATCTATTACGAGCTTTTGTGCTTTTCAAGGGACTCATCTTATCTCTTGGAAGAGCAAGAAGCAGACAGTTGTCTCTTGTTCGTCAACAGAGGCAGAATATTGGGCACTGACACTTGCCACATGTGAGATTATTTGGCTATGATTGATTCTTTACGAATTGGGATTTTCAGTGAATTTTTCATCTACATTATATTGTGATAATCAATTTGCTATTCAGCTCACTTTTGACTTTGTATTACACGAGAGGACGAAGCATATAGAGATCGATGTTCACTTTCTTCAGGAGAAAGTTCGTTGTGGTATTGTCACTCCATTGTTTGTAGGGACTAGTGATCAGGTTGCAGATGTTTTCACCAAACCTGTCACTCTATCTATTCTTCGGGACTCAGTTCTCAAGCTTGGCTTATTTGATATTTTTGCGCCTAGATTGAGGGGAAGTGTTGGAGTATGGTCTAGTTTATTATGATTTCTTTTCTCTTTTTTACCCTTACTATGACTTTTATATTTTTTCTAGACCACAAGGATATTTAGGTCACCGTGTATTATTATTTGACTATATATACGAGGCTCTACTCTTAGTTGGAGTATCCTTTTTCACTCACATATATTTCTAGTGCTACAAAAACTCTATACATAAGTCATTTAGATACATGTGTTATCTTCAAAGGGAAACAATATTTCAAACTCATCAACAAATTAAAAGCCAACTTTTCAAGAATTTTTGGCCACTAAAGAATTATAAATTCAAGCCAATCTTCACAATTTTCATCCTCCACAATAACATCACTGTCATGGTCCTTGTTAGGAAAAAAGGATCATTTTGGGCAAATTCGATTGATTTCAAGTAAGATTATAATCAGTCTGTAACAAAAATTTTTTTTGGTGATGGTAAAAATATTGATCTTGTTGATTGTTATGAGGACAAGGAAGTGGGATGGCTCCTCTTTCTTCCACTCGACAAATTAAACTTTGAGGACAAAGTTTTTGATAGTGGGAAGGAATATTACGTGATTTTAATTTTATGTATTTTATATTTATTTGAATGTTACGTAAGTTAATTACAAGGAGGTTATGTAGGAAATGAGTTAGTTGTAACGCCCTAAATACCACCCTGGACGACATTACATTCAATAACCATTCATATCATAAGAGCAACTAATAAATCCACAAATAACCGGGGGTCCTTAATTTAACAAAATTTGGCCAGAGTCTCCTTTGTTCGGAGAGCTCTACCCAAAACACAACCTGTGCAATTCTACTGTAATGACCACACCAGGTCCATTTAACTACCATAAAATCAATCCATCAAATTTACATGTTATCCCAAAAGAATAGGACAAGCTATGACCTTTACATCCCCACAAAAGTACTATAATACACAACGTAATTTACAAAATAAAACTAGGCAATACAATTCTCCTAAAATATTGTCCAAGTCTATAACAAAATAAAGGGGGGTCGCTCTAAGCGTCCACCTCGGGATCCACGCTCCCTTCTGTAGGAGTCTCCCAATGTGTCGGTTCTTCGACTCCTAACTCCTCGTCAAAGGCAAAATCTGAAAGGTGGGAAAGTAAGTGGTGAGCACAAGGCTCTGTAGGAGGATCCTTCCAAACCCATTCAAGGTTTTGAAATCAAGTAAAACAGGTAGGTCACATTTCGCACATACATATAAAGGAATTTTGAAATAAAATAAGGACATTTTAAAGGAGATCTCAAGTTTGTACAATAATAAAGAATTGAAAGAGAATAAAACCACGTTTAATTGACAAACAATTTCCAACATAATCCACTCTACCATACATCATTTCCACAAGTTATCGCGGCATCCCATACTACCCGAAACTCTTGGAGAAATAATATTTGGTACAATGAACAATAATTTCTATTTGGTACCACTCAAGTAGGTTGTCGCTTCTCATGAATCTACCCGACGATTCTACCTCGTTCACCCATTTATAATAACAATCACAGGCCAATTTAGGAAGGGCGTGTACCATCTCATACGGCATTGACGAAATCCTTCCAAGGTGTCTAGTATACTAACCCTTTCCCCAGTATCCGTGAACAATAGTGGTCACTGTCACAACAATGATCCGCTACGAGCATTAGGCAACCATCTCACCCCCACTGGGATAGACTGACCTCTAACACTCTACGGCAGCTCTCGAAGGTAATTCAAGTCCCTCACAACACCATACACAAGAGTGACATACCAACAATATGCTCAAACCTCATATACAAGCAAATTCCATGATTTTTCCCAATTTTCACAAGCAATATACATAATAGAACAATTTAAGAAGCATACCCATTTCGTAAATCATGTTACAAGAGACAAGTTTAAAGGAAATAAGCATGAGATCATCAATACAATCATTTTACTACCCAACACAAAGCTCTATAATTTTTGAAATCAAGATGATGGGAAGATATAGAAAAAATCCCATATTTCCCCAAAAAAACTAGGATTTGATGGATTTCCAACCATCATTTTGTTCAATTCATGTGAATGTTTGTAAAAATATCAAGAAACGAGGAACCCATAACAAATACATACTATTAAGAGTCAAAATCTACATGTATAATAACCCTAACATCAATGGACAAGAAATGGAAGAAAACCCTACCTCAATGTTCTTGAAAACCTAGGTTTAGTGTGAAGAAGATGAAGATTTGATCTTCTTCGAAGATTAGATCTCCTCTTGATCTTGTGTTTTATCCTTTTCTCTTCCTCTCTAATCTTTTCTAGGGTTAGGAGGGGTGAAATTAATGCTAAGGGGGCGACATTAGGTGTTTATAGGGCAAGAAAATGGAGCAAAACCCGACATTTTCGGTTCAGAAAAAAACGGGCGTACTGGTACTAATGACTGATTTTTGGTACAACTTCCAGGAAAATTTTGACCTATTTAGAGGTCGAATTGAAAAATTTACATGAGATAAACTTTTGTAGCTCTGGATGTCTATTATCTACTGTAAAAATTTTATATTAATTGGACATAAGAATAAAAAGTTATGGCCAAAATACTAAATAGTGTCCAAAATTCTAAATTCCCAAATTTTCTCTAAAATGTGTTTTGACTCCAAAATACTTTCTAACTTCTAATACACCTCATATTACCTCTCCCAAGGTTTTTCGACCTTCCGGACTCAATGGACACGTTATTTTGACCTAAAAATATTTAGAGACTTATCTAATAATCCTTCTCAAGTTTAAACGTCTTCCTAGTATTTATTCTTACGGTTCCAATATACATTATTTATTCTTACGTCATTACATATATAATACTCACTAAAAAAATACATTCGCATATGTTAATACAAACATGTGGGGGGTTTACATTAGTAGTGTAGTGTCAATGGGTTCCCTAGGAAGTTCTCTAATTTGTGTGGTCATGAGGTTTAGTAGTTTTATTGAAGTTGTTATCTCTTTGAAAGGCTTGGAAGGTCAGGTTCCCCTCAAAGTGAACCAACAAAGATTTTCATTTCGTTGAAATGGGTTTTCTTTCCCCAATTCTATTTTTCGTTTTAATTCTATTTTCCTACAAAGTGTGCACGAAACATCCAAAAAATCTAACTCATTGGGCCTTGTAATATTCCGCTTTGATAAAAAATTATTAAATATTTTGGGGTCAAATTGTCATTAATGCATGTATTAACATTTTGTTTAAATAATAATGTTTAATTGTTAGCTGGAGGAGGAGGGAAAGAAATTAGATAAGGTAGATAAGTGGACAAGGGGTGTGCAGGTCCAGTAATTGAAATGGGTGTGTTTTCTTGAAATTAAGACTTAGAATAATGTTAGTGTCTGTCGTGTAGAGTAGATAAAGAAAAGGAATAAAATATTGTAAACTAAATGGGGAATGTGGTGACGACAGTTGGTTTTTGTATGCATGTAGATAGGTCTCTAGCTATGTGCTTGGCCGTTTCCCCTAATTTCTACACGAATCCGATTGTGTGTGCATATGACTTATAGAATATGGTGAGTGTCACTCTCCCTCAAGTTCGATGCAAGAAGTGGAGAAATTGTGTGTGAATGGACAAAACATGTGTGAGTATGCAAAATTACTCCCCAAGCGTAGAGAGATTTACAGTGTCACATTTTACTTGGAATGAGTATTCCAAAGTCGTCTCATCAAGGAAGGCAAGGTCAAGTGTTTTTGAAGAGTAATTTGTAAAAAGTGAAAATTGGAAAATATTGTGAGTTAAATTTTTGGTGGCTTGTGATTTGTGAAATATTCAAGAAAACGGGCTTGGCTAATCCATAGAGGTCATCCCAATGGAAATGCCAAATCGACTGATTTCATTCAACCAATGGTGCATAGGTGTTTAATTGATTCGTATGAAGTGAGGGATGATTGTGGTTGTATCGGACAAGAGCATACACTGTGACTAGTCTACGATGTATCAAAATCCTAGAACCATATTCATACGCACTTAACCTAGTCAAACCAAACACTTTACACTACAAGGAGGAATTATAGAGAGTCAATTTCTCATATGGATTAACCAACTAAAGGTTTAGCTATCAATGGTAGAAGCAAGAACAAACATTAAAGAGAAAGACATAGTAGTGAAATCAAACATAGACTTGTATTAAGGTAAGAAGAAGTTTAAACTACAAAAGAAGTAGAATTAATACACAAAATGTAAAGCTTAAAGAGAAAATACTTAAATACAAGTAATATAACTAGTAAGCCCAAGTTAAACTCAATACAACTTGAAAAAAATGAGATTAAAGTGCTAGAAATAAATATTATATATATATTGAAGCTTACAAGAATGAAAATGGTAAAGTAAAAGCAAGAATCCAAGATTTCTCTATCTACACTACTTCTAGCTTAGGTAGCCGCTCTCTCTAACATTATTCCCTCCTCAAAACTCTTAAAAGAGAGATATATAGATCTAGTGAAAAGTGTGGTTTATTCTCGATCAAATCTCAACTTTAACCCAAGTTTTTCTGATTTTTTTAAATGTGGTACCAGTACCTAGTGATGAGGTACCGGTACCTCAATGGCAGTGAGCTTTAATTACAACATAGACAAGTTTTGGTAGATTAATCATAACTTTTGATCCCACCGTCTGATTGAGCTGAAATTGTGATACATGATTATAAGATATCCATATATACAACTTTCATATTTTGAACTTTTTTAAATTTGTAACGCCCCAAAATCTACTTTGGATGACATTACTATCTAAAATTATTCACATCATCAGAGCAACTAATAAAATCCATCAATAAATAGAAGTCCATTCATCATATCTAATATCTACAACATCATCCCTAAAGAATATACTAGAAAATGACCATTATATCCCAAAAGAATATGTCCAACTATAACAATTACATCCACAAGAATCAAATTTAACTTGCAGCGAAATAACAAAAATATTAGAATCCACCGAGTCTCAAAAAGGAATTTTCTAGTCTAGCACATAGGAGAGTATAGCCCTAAGCATCCACCTCGGGATTCACGTGCCCGTCTAATGAAGCTTCCTAATGCACTTGCTCATTAACTTTAAGCTCCTCATCTAACACGTAATCTGAAGAAAAAAAAATTATTTGTAGGGGGTGAGCACTAAGCTCTGTAGGAAAATCCTCCTAAACTCGAACAAGGTTTATAAAACATATAAAGTAAGTCGGTCTCTTTTCACAAATAACATATATAGCTTTTGAAAGAAAATAAGGAAATTTCAATGGATCTCAAGTTTAAACATGAGTAATAATTAAATGAAAAGATAAAATCAATTTCAAACAATGATGATTCCAACCGATTATCATTTCTACAACAACCATTTCCACAGTCAGACATAACCAACCATTTGCTCAACAAGCAATCATCCACCAAGTGAACAACAACAAGAAACCACAATGTATCTCAGGTATGATGTATGGTTCGCATGAATAAACACATCGAGAATATTCTGGCCCACACACACACACCCAAATTCTCATAAGAATATCCAACTTTAGGAAGTGTGTATGCCAATACAATGGCAGTGACGAATCTAACTTAGGAATAGTACACTAACCTTCAGTCTCAGTACCCATGAGCGAATAGTGATTTGGTCCTTACAAGGCACCAACCCCACTACGAGTGGAAGAAAAAATTCAAACCTGCACGGAGTAAGAAACGCATCTACCCACTCTACGATACCCGGTCAACGGCCACCCATGGCCATCCAAACAACCTTAAGAGGTACAATTTCCAACAAATTTCTCAATTTTCACATAGAATATTACAATAGAACCATTTAAGAAAATATGCAAGAGATCATCATAAATCACATTTATTGTTCAACACAAAACTCAAAAATGTATTGAAATCAAGGACAAAGGAAAAATCAAGAGAAATATTCATTTCTATTGAAAACTAGGGTTTTAAGACGAAAGAGATTTAATGGCTATCCAACCATAGCCCTGTTTAAAAACATGGTAATATTCAAAGGAATGTGAAGAATCAAGGATTTCATAGCATACTTATAAGATTTAGAGTCAAAAGAATACATATATATGCCCCAGCCTCAATGTAAGAGAATAGGAAGAAACCCTACCTTGGTGTTCTTGAAAAACTAGGGCTTCAATCCAATTCAATGTACAAATCCCCTTTGATCTTGTGATTTTCCCTCTCTTTCTTCTTCTCTAAGGTTTTCTAGGGTTAGAAATGTTGAAATGGGACTAAATGGAGCGTCCTTATGTATTTATAGGGAGAGTATTGGACCCCAGATTGAGACTTAATTTTTTTTAGAATTTACAGAGTGTACCGGTACGCAATACCGGTATGGTTAGCTCTCTGGACAACAGCGTACCGGTACGCTAAACTGGTACAGTTTGTCCTGATTTGCCCGTTTCTTTTTTTTTTTATTTTTCATTTTCAATCCATTCCAAACCCTTCCAAAATTAACCCAAACTTATACAACATACATTTTTTATATCAAATATAGTTGATACAAGTTCTATTACATGTGGGAGTTTACAAGATTAGAAGTAGATCATGGTAAAAAATAAGAAATACCGGGTACCAGTACCAAATGGTGTGGGTACTGGTAACAATATTCCGGTAGGCTCAGGTACTAGTATCTATGATACCAATTACCAATACCTCCTTGATTACTTTTACTTTTAAGCCTACAAATCCTTATGTAATGTGTCAATCTTTTCACTACTTCTCCAAACTTAGTTGTAGGGTTCCGAAAACTATCATTTACCTTATAATTACCTGCAACATCAAAATTTCCAAATTATTCACAAATTCGACTAACTCCAAGTAATTAAATTCAAATTTGAGTCAATATGCTTGTAATGAGGCCGTTAAATATGCAATATTACGTGCTCATCACCTGGGTAGACTGAGTATTTAAACTCATTTCACTTTGAATGAACTGGTTCATAGTGTCCTCTAAACTCCTCTTATGTAGGGGTTGATAGGTTGATATGAGTGTTGATTTAGGGGTTGTGGTGAATGTGGATCCGGTGGTTGACTCACTGGAAGAGGTAATGTGGGCCAAGTAAGGAATGTCCTAAAATACCAACGAAATTGTCGCATGGGTAGAGACTTATCCTGAGATGCCATATTTTTCCAACCACTATTTTTGCATTTAGTCTTCTTTGAATTTTTGTGTATAGAAATGTGTATGTGTGTATATATATATAATTTTTATTTTTATTTGACATTTGAACTTAGAATCCACGTTCGAATGCCATTTCACGTTCGAAGCTAGATGAGATTCTCCATCGTATGGATGATAGAGCTGCTGGACCTTCGGGCACTTGAGTGGCGAGCGATTGTAATGGATTTCTATTATTTTGGTTTAATATGTGTTTTGTTTGTTTTGGATGATTTATGTATTTTTGTTTTGAACTATGATACGTTTTTTAAATGAATGATTTTAGCTTTATTACATTTGCTTATGTTAGATTTTAACATTCCATTGTTATTTGTTATAGATCAATTGGACTGATGTCAATATTAAGATTACTTGCTAAAGTGACTAAGCACAAGATTGTTTTGACACCTAATCTATAACACCCCAAAAACTAGGGGTCCTGAATTTAACAAAATTTGGGCAGAGTCTCATTTGTACATGGAGCTCTACCCAAAACACAACTGGTGTAATTATACTACATTGACTACACCTGGTCCATTTATAAGTAAATATATAACCACATGCAATTTGTTTTTTTGTTTTTTAACATTAAAGCAGTTCATATCCACTTTGGACGACATTACAATATAAAACCATTTACAATCATGAGAGCGACTAAATAACTTCCTAATCAAAAGAATTTAATACATCATTTAGCATACATACAATGTCATCCAAAAGAATGTGCCCAACTACAACACTTCCATCCCCAAAAGAATCAAACTAATTATGTGAAGTGGAATAACAAAAGTATTGGGTTTTACAAAGTCTAAATCTAGAACAAAAGAAGGTAATGCTCTAAGCATCCACTTCAGGATCTATGTCTCCTTCTAGTGGAGCTTCCCACTATGTTGGCTCACCAACGCCGAACTCTTCCTCTAGGCTGTTATAATCTAAAAAACACATTGTTTGTATGGGGTGAGCACGAAGCTCTGTAGAAAAATCCTTCCAAACCCGAACAAGGTTTATAAAAACATATAAAATGGTCGGTCTCATTTTACAAACAACATATATAATCTTTGAAGTAAAACAAAGACATTTTAAAATAGATGTCAAGTTTAAGTAGCCACTGTAAATTAAATAAACAGTAAAAACCAAGTTACAATAAATAACCATTTCTAAAATATAAACCATTTTCCCACAAGTCCTTGTAGGAAACTATTTTTCACAACAATAACAGTAATTCATAACTTGAATATTCCATAACAATATGTATATGTGTCTCAAACATGATGCAAGGCAAACCCCATGAATCAACACATTGAGTAATATCTAGCCCACACAAACACACACAAATCTTCTCCAAGATATCCATCATTTAGGAAGGGTGTATGTCATACCAATGACAGTGACGTATCCAACCTAGGCATTAGTATACTAACCCTCCACCTCGATACCCGTGAGCAATATCAGTTTATTCTTACCAAATCACTAACCCCACTACAAGTGATAGGAAAAGTTCAAACACACGCGGAGTATGAAGAACATCTACCCACTCTACGATATCTCGTTAAAGTCCACCCATGGTCATCCCACACTCATAAGAGATATAATACCAAACTCAATTTCTCAATTTACATGCATATCTCAAAAATCTCCAAATTTATCATATGACAATTCCAATAACCAATTACAAAAAATACAAAAGATCACAACAACATCATTTTATCAGTCAACACAAAGTACTATGGTTTTGAAATCAATAATAACGGAAGAATTTAAGAAGAAAATCCATCACTCTCCAAAAACTAGGGTCTTAAAACAAGAAAAGAGATTGCATGGGTATTCAACCCTAACTTTGTTCAAAACATGTAATCTTTGCAGAAAGACTAAGAGGGGATGATTTCATATCATATATATAAAATTTAGAGGCAAAACATACATATATAACTACACCCTAACCTCATTGAACAAGAATGGAATAAAACTCGTACCTTGAATCAAAAGTCTAAGTAAGAACCTATGTTCTAGTGACATCCTTCTTCCCTTTTCTTCCTCCATTAATATTCCTCTAAGGTTCCAAGAGGTGTGGGGTGAGAGTGGTGTGAAAGAAATGAGAAAAAATGGAATGAAATGGTGTTATAAGGTCAATCAAATCCTAATTTTTACTGTTCACAGGCTGTTTGAGTTTTTTTTCAAAATTACGGTTTTGCCACTAAGAATCTCTATTTTGATCCATATGACTATCCTAAAGTTTTTCGACGTTCCAGATTCATTTTTAATGTTATTTTAACCTAAAAACATTTATTTTTATTTTTTATCTCAAAACTACAATACATTTACACTTAAAACACTAAAATTACTATTTTATTCTTCCGAACAGCAATATGTGCTAAACGACTATTCCATTTATTTTCCATATCACCCACGTTCAATGATAATATTATTTTGACCTAAAAAAATTAATATTTTTTTCTTAGTTACCCTTATCAATCTTAAACACCTCCAAAAATAAAATTTCACAATCAATTTGCCTCCCTAATATTTATTCATACTATTACAATTTATAGGATTCATGCATACCTCGTCACTTATGTTAGTATTTCAAAAATAATTACTTGCTATATAAAGATAAGTGTGTGGGGGTTTACATAATCTAACAAGTCCAAATTGAAAAAACCTCATTTCCTTGAAAAATTGTATATTCTATGCTTAAATGTCAAATGTACATTGATATTTGTTATTCTTAAGAAAGTGCATAATAACCAGGCTTGAAAATGGAATCAGGATATAACTGACATTCTTTGAAAACCTGATATATTTAGTGGAGATAATGAAGAATCCTGTGGTAAGATTTTGAGTCTTGTGATACTTTTGAGAGAAAATCAACACTTATTCAAGTAAGGTTTTTCACTTTCTATCCTTGAGTAATTTCATTAAGATTGTTTTTGATTGATACAAATAAAGCAGTATATTGATGTATCTCACAAAGAATTTGTTCACACGACAAATACATGTGCACATGTCTGAGAAAGGATTTTTGGTCATTTTTTAATTTTATTTGAGCTATATCCATTTCTATTGATACATAATATCTTGTCAGCCATGATTGAGCCTCAAAATGATAATTCTTTTTGGTACAACCATGTCTTTGACCAAGCCAAAAAAAAATCTGAATCCCTATCTGGGTTATCTAATTTTCCTGCACATTTTCTAAAAATTAGACTTTCTGGATATGAAAAAAGAGAAGAAAAGGGAAAAGGGCAAACAAAAGGGTAGAAGGAGATGAGCAAAGAAAGAAAGAAAATACAAAAGAAGTCAATCTAGCCAAAGAATTGTGATTTGAAAGAAAAAGGCCCTATTAAATGTGCACGAATGAGTTTTCCAAAGACAAAATCAAAGAATTGTGATTTAAGAGAGAAGCACGAATGAGTTTTCCAAAGACAAGATCAAGAAAAGAAGGAGAAAAATGTGCAGAATTATAACGAAATTGGATAATCCATTTTGAACTCTTCTCATCCGTCATTTCTTTAACCACTCGCCCCTAGCCACATAATAACCTGGAAAAAGCCCTAATTGATCTCGGGTCTGATGCATGTGTAGAAAGCCAATCAAAACTTGGGGTATGTTAATAGTTGTACTTTATTTATATCAATATTCTACCATGAGGTTATGCCAAACATATTTAGTCTATTTTCCTTGGATTTCACTCCCGTAATTTTTGTGCATGTGAATTTGCAATTGACATTCTTCTGATCATATGTCTCTTTGAAAGAAAGTCACTTTAATCGGAGAGAATTGTTTTGCTGAGGGCATTCTAAGAAAGGTTTGTGAAATAAAAGCTAACCATGGAAGGTTGTAAAGAAGAATGTTTGTTATATAATAATTCTTGTCACTAGATTGATTATTCTTACCACATAGGGAATTTCAAATGCCAGTACAAGTGTTTATTTTTACATAGAGTATGTACCTTTGACAGAGATGTGTTTGGGAAACAATTCAAAATTGAGGGATGGGTGTCTAAACGATCATGATGCTAACTCATTCTGACAAAAAATCTCACATATACACATCTGTTAATTGGAGTTTGTAGGTAGCTTCATTAGAAACCTTCACGAGACAAAACTAGTCCACTAGGGATCACCTAGGGGTTTAACGGCTTGTTGCATATGCTAAATGCAATCGTGTCATCTACGAAAATGATTTTATTTTGTTATGTTGTTATTTATTACTAGGAACTAGTAATGTATAGGTTGGAGATGTGATTAACCCTAAATAATGCATAATTGAATTAAGTTAATAGGTTAATTGTGTTAGTTAAATAAGTTAAAAGAGTCAAAGTAAGTTAAATTAGGGTTAGTGCTTGAATTAGAGTTAATGCATTAATTGTTGTTCTTTTCAAGGTTTTATGCATAAAAAGCTACAAACTACAGGGGAGCCAACTGTCAAAGCTCAAAACTTCAACCCAAGCCGCCTGACAAAACTTTTACCCCCCCTTATTGCCAATAAATACCTTCCCTTGGAACTTATTAAAGATCATCTTTTGGAAGTGGAAAAAACCCTCCAAAAGTAACTAGCTTTCTTCAACTTCATTATTAGTTTCATTAGTTTCCATTGCAAAAGCTTCTTTCTTCACCTAGAGGAGTGAACCTCTCTCACCTTTCTAGCTCTCTTGTATCCTTTAAAGGTGGGTAGTGTTTCACTCATTCTTTGTCGAAGATAGACTTATTGTGTAGTATACGTTATCTTGTAATTTCTCTACTTGGAGGGATGAGGATCACTCACTTTTCTAGCTTTCCCAAAGCCATGAAGAGTGGGTAGTTTCTCATTCACTCTTTAGTAAGAGGTGATGGACATGTATAAATCATTCAAAAGTTATATTTGTGCATTGCATTTATGCTTAACGTTTTATCTTTTGATTGCTTATTGAATGATTGAATGCATCTAGCAAACCTGAGGTACTTTGTACAATCATGAGTCTCTCCAAAGACAAGTTAACTCTTGACATCGGAGGTTTCATTGTTTCCTCGCAAGAACTCAAGCTAGGTCTTAATGAAAAGTTTTTGATCTTCATTATTACTATGCTCTAACTAAGAATGGAATAATATAACAATTGCTGGATGATTTGTAGAATTACTTGCTTGTTTGTATACGGGTTGAGTCCCGAGACTGACAATTCTTATAAATCTATACAATTCTTATAAATCTATCTCAACTATCCATGATACGCATCGGTCTCTCCTCGAAGGTACCATTTGCATCAATAATAAGCTCACCCCAATCTACTTCATGAGTCGGATCTGGGGTGTATTTTCGGAGCATAGAGACATAGAACACCGCATGAACACCCCATAGAGTTGGCAGTAAAACCAACTGGTAAGCAATAGTACCAACCCTCTTGAGTATCTCGAAGGGCCCTATATACCTCGGCGATAGCTTTTCTCGCTTGCCGAACCTGACCACTCCTATTTTAGGCATCACCTTCAAGAAGACATGATCTCCCACCTAAAACTCTAGAGGTCGTTGTCGTTTGTCGGCGTAGCTCTTCTATCAGCTCTGAGCCGTGAAAAGACGCTTCCTTATGAAGTTCACCTTTTCTAAGGTGTCTCTAACCAAATCCAGACCCGTAGAGGGTCTCTCCTAACTTAGTCTATCAAATCGGAGAACGACAAGGCCTCCCATATAGCGTCTCGTAAGGTGCCATCTATATGCTTGTCTACTAACTATTGTTGTAGGCAAATTCCACCAACGGTAAGTGCTTTTCCCAACTACCATTGAGATCTAGGATGCATGCCCGCAGTGTGTCCTCTAAACTCTAGATGGTCCTCTCCGAATGACCGTCTGTCTGGGGATGAAAAATAGTACTCATCATCAACTGTGTCCCCATGGCTCACTGAAAACTCTCTTAAAAAAGAGTCGTAAACCTGGGATCCCGATCCGATACAATAAATACGGGCACCCCATACAATAGAATAATCTCCCGTATATACAACCTGTCGAATTCCTCCAGTGTGAAGGTTATCCGCACCAAAAAAAAGTGTGCCAACTTCATAAGCAGGTCCACTATCACCCATACCGCGTCATGTCTCCGCGATGTCCATGGTAAGTGGGTCATAAAATCCATCTTGACATTCTCCCACCCACTCAGCTACCTCCAAAGGCTGGAGCAATCTCGCTAGTCTTTGGTGCTCAGCCTTTACCTGCTGTCATGTGAGATATCGGTCGACAAAGTCACCAACTTGTCTCTTCATTCCGCTCCAATAATACTGACGATGAAGATCATGATACATCTTTGTGCCATCGGGGTGTACAGCAAAACGGGAACAATGGAACTTCCTAAGGATCTCCCCTCTTATCTTCGCAGAATAGGGAATCACAATTCTTTCCCAAAATTGAAGACTATCATCTATATCAATTGTCCAGCCCTCGTCACTTGTACCCGACTGTACTCGGTCCTTAATAGAAAAAATCACTGTGTTCTGCCCTTGGGACTTGATCACTCACTCCCTATGACTTCTAATGAGTGCAAAATATTGCATATTTAACGGCCTCATTACATGCATTTTAACTCAACTTTTACAAATAAGTACTTAGTGTTGGCCGAAATTATGAATAATGTTGAATTTTTGATGTTGCACATAATTATAGCCTAAATTAAGTATTTTAAAATCTTGCAACTATGTATGGATGTGTGGTGAAGGCATGGACATATTATAGGAGTATTTGGAGGCTTAAAAGTGAGGAAATCAATGAGGTATTGGTGTTTGGAAACAAAAGCACCAGCATCCACACCATTTGGTTACAGAACCTCGATTTTCCTCTTTTTTAACCATGATCCACTTCGAATATGAAAAAATGAAAACCAAAAAAGTTGTAGATCTGGATGGCTTCTGTATTGGTCCAGAGCAAAAAAATGTACCGGTACGCTTAGGCTACTGGAGTTCGGGCTTCCGGTACGCATACTGGTACACTCTTCTGAAATAGCCCAAAGCACTTGAAAATCATGCTCCACTTGCTTGGGGGTCCCACCCACACTTCTCCCACTTTTTCCCCAATATTTTCTACAAATCTTCATGCCTCCTACACCCTTGATGAAGATTTTGGAGGCTTGGCATTCAATGAGGAGAGAGAGAAAAGGGTGAAGCTTAGGTGTGCAGGCTAAGCCTGTGCTAGCCTGTCATACCCATCTCTTCAGCCCTTATTGATGGAAGGCCTTTCATACAGCTACAGGTAACCCCCATGCACGAAATTGAAGGCTCTTACTATAAAACCAGGGTAAATTTATATTTTTTTTGAAAAAGGGCAAAATGGTAATATGCCATTATAATGTGTATTTAAAATACTCATGTTCTAGAGATTGAATGACACAACAGACTTCTTCGTTGGATTCATATCGCGAAATCTAGTCATCCTGTCAAATTTTGTCAAATTCTGAGATAGTCGGATTTTGCATGTTGTTCGAGGCGACTGGGTGGCAGATGACCTCACAAAGGTCCCCAAAAACAAAAATTTTGAAATTTCTTTATAATTGAATAAAATTTTAAATAAAATTAAATTGAACTTAAACTGGGATCAAATAAATCGTTTCGGGACAAAAAGGACCCAAACGAGCGAAGGACAGTGGCACGATTTGAACCAAATTTTAAAAATTATAAATAGTTAAAAATATCTAATTTTCAGCAGAAATATTTGTTGAAAATCTGGTCTCTAACGTGTGAGAGAAAGAGGGAGAGAAAAGAGAAAAAATCAAGTTTTCTCCTCCGATTCTTGAAGCTCCGTTGCTCGTAATCGCTTGGACCAAGAATTAAAGTCGCTCTCCTCGACGAGGGCTACGTCTACGTACCAAGAACAAGAAATTTCACCGAAGATCCAAAGAGGTGATTTTGGGGAATTCCAAGGTTTTGGGTTGTTTTGGTGTTATAGAAATCTTCTACACTTCTATTGAGGTAGGGTTCTTCCTACCATGGTTTATTCTTTCCTTAGATGTTGGTTGACTAAGGGTTTAATATTAAACTTAGCCCTAGACTTGTCTATGACTATGGAAAGAGGAAATTGGGTATAAAATAAATGAATTCTATCCAATTCTTGCTTGAAATTAGTACAAGAAAGTTATTTGTGAGCATTCTTGTAATTGGGTGATATTTGGGGACATGATATGTGTTAACATGTTGGTTGCCTTAAAGGTGTTTGATTAAATGCCTTGGATATTTGAATGTTGTTATTTTTATGAAATAACCTGGTTAAGTATGTTTTGCATGGTTTATGTATAGCATGCTTGGATATTGGATTAGAGGCATTGTTGATATATACATGTTTTTATCTATTGACATTGTGACAAAGTTTGGTATTTATATGTTCTTAATATAATTTACCATGGACATGGGATATTGCTCAATTGGCATTCATTACATGTTGGGCATGTTATTGACATCACATCCATGGGCATAAGTCATGAGTGTGAGTGTAAACATGCACGATCAATCAAATGTCACTCTTGGTACTTGATAAATGGACTCGAGAGAAGGGGATTGAGAATCCCGTGGAGCCGCATAAGAGCATGAAAAGTTGGGTTTTGGTTCTGAAAAGTTGGGTTTTGGTTCGCAAGAAGGAACTAGAAGATCCCTCGGGTGAGAGTCCCGGTGATTGAAAACGCACTCCGTTGGTATAAGAGTTCATAAAGTGTGTCGGTATACGCGAAACTGTTGGTTAAAGTCCACGAATTTTGTGTCGGTTGGATGCTGTTGGTGTAAGTCCATGAATATCCACCCCCAAGAAAGACCATAGATTGTAAATGTCATTCGATGTGTAACATGGATGACGGGTTTATACACATAACACTTGCATGTGTTAAGGAGCCGGGAAGGGCTCAGAGTGAGTGCATGAATGAGTTTCACCTCATTGCATGGCATATTATAATGAATTCCATCATTTGATTGCATATACTTGATTGGAATTGTTGAGAATTGTTGAATGTTGCATGTGTGCATTTCATGTGCATTTAGGTGGGGAGTAGCCTCTATAGGAATTATTCTACTGAGCGTGGCTCACCCTATACAGGAACACATTTCAGGTGGAAGATACATGCTCAAGGATGGCTCTTACTCGAGGCTTCAAGGGTGAAGAGAGACCAACATGTGGTCTTTAACCTTGAAGTTTGTAAACCTTTTGATTTAAAATGGTTTTTGTCATGTAAATATTGAAATCGTATTTGAACAATTGTAATAGAACTTGTATGAAACTTGTATAATGTAGAAAACATCATTATACATGTTTGGGATGAAATTGATAAGTTTTGGAATGGATTGAAAATAGAAAACAGGTGAAACAGGCAATTATCAACAGAGTGTATCGATACACCGCTGTCTAGAGAGTTTGTCGTACCGGTACGATTTTCCAAAATTCTGAAGTTTTAAAGTCTTCTTGCTATGTTTTTGGACTTTGATTTCTTTAATTCCAATGGTACAAATAGACTTAAATTGAGTTATATTGGGGTACATTGGACCCCGGTTGAATTAGAAGATTAAAGAACCATGGAACACAATTGTGGCAATAATTCTTACTATGGGGAATGTTATCGACGTGGTGTCGAGTTAAGCGACAATCACGGGTATTTTCGCGGGTTGACAAGTTGTCAGTGATTGATAAAGGACCCTCGGATTTTGGGGTGTCACACTCAAACTCCATATACTTAACATTCTTCAGCATTGAGAGGGTGTGGCTACCTAAGCTTAGAAAATCCAAGGAAGAAGAAGATGAATAATGTAATAGAAATTTCTTCTCCATTTCACTTGTAGTTAGCTTTGAATATCTTGTAATCTTTATTTCTTTCACTTTAATCATAGCTATTTCAAGTTCATTGCAAGTTTAGTTGTGTAACTTAAAATCTACCATTGTTGTATGAGTTTCACTTGAAGCTTTTCTTAAAATGGGTATTGGATATTTTTCTTCTTAGTTTAAGTTTCCTTACTTTAAATTAAGTTCCATGTTTCATTTCTTCATTATTTCTATTTACATTATGCATGTCTTGTCTTTTATTACGAGCAACTGGAGTTTCAGCTGGCCAATTCAAAGGGAGACCTCCCCTTGTGGATTCCATTTCAACTCTTCTTCTTTCCTCCACTCGGTGTACGGTAGTTTGGTTTGATTAGGTTGAGGGTGGATGTGGTGGTGAGTCTTTGATATTCTGTAGGCCTGGTCACAGTTTATGCTTGGATCCTCACTATTTCATTCCTAACTTCTCATGAATCAATCGTTCATCTATGCATCATTGGAGGAAGGCTTCGAGTTGAGTTGGGATTCCCATTGGAAAGACCCCTTCGAATTACCCAACACTTACATTTATTGCATTTTCATTCACAAACACAATCACAAAACTCAAACAAAAAATTTTACATTTTTCCATTTTGACAAAATCACCTTCACACACTTAAACTTTCCTTCCCTGAGGAGACGACCTTGGAATACTTTTCTAAGTAAAACACGACATTCAAAAGACTTCTTGCGCTTGAGGAGCACTTTTGTTCACTCACACATTTCATACATTTTGTACATTTCATTTCCACCATTCTGTTGCCCTATTTTCCACATCATTTCGAGGAAGAGTGACACTCCCTTTCACACATAAGTCATATACACATTTAAGGGTGATGTGCGGAGATTAGGGAATATACTACAACGGAATTGTACAAGCAATTTCTGGCTAAGTGCATCAGCCACCACATTTGCCTTACCAAAATGGTAATGCAAAGTGAAGTCATAATCTTCCAGATATTTCATCCACTTGCGTTAACTCATGTTGAGGTTCCGCTGTGTAAAGATGTACTTCAGACTTTTGTGTTCCGCTCACCTTATAAATAGTGGCACCAAGCCTTCAAGGCAAAGACTATGGTCGCCAACTTCATGTCATGTGTGGGGTAATTTTGCTCGCAGTCCTTTAACTGCCGGGAACCATAAGCCACTACCCTCTCGGACTGCATCAGAACGCATCCAAGTCCGTCCTTAGAGGCATCACAGTACACTATGTACTTATGTCCCCTCTCTAGGACTATTAGAATAGGAGCTGAAGTAAGCCTCCTCTTCAACTCCAGGAATGCTTTCTCACACGAATCATTCCACTCAAACTTGATCTCTTTTTGGGTCAACCTTGTCATAGGTGCAGCTAATTGAGATAAGTCCTCAATGAACCTCCAATAGTACCTTGTCAATCCTAAAAAAGTGCGTATCTCGAAGACTGACTTTGGCCTCTCCTAGTTCATAACTGCTTAGACCTTCTCCGGGTCCACGGATACACTCGAAGCTGACACCATATGTCCCTAAAATTTTACCTCAGCAAGCCAAAATTCACACTTACTGAATTTGACGTACAACTGATGGTCTCTCAAGTTCTAAAGAACAACCTTCAAGTGACTCTCATGCTCCTCGTTAGACTTGGAGTAGATCAAGATGTCATCAACAAAGACTATGATAAACTGATCTTGGTAGGGTTGGAACACCCTATGCATGAGAACCATGAATGCTGCCGGGGTATTTGTCAACATGGCATAACGGTAAACTCGAAATACCCATACCGTGTCCTAAACGCAGGCTTAGGGATATCTGTCTCCCTAACCCTCAACTAATGATAATCGGTGTGGAGATCTATCTTAGAGTAGACCCGCACTCCTCTCATTTGATCGAACAAATCATCAATCTGTGACAAAGAGTATCTATTCTTGATAGTAATGTTATTCAACTGCCAGCATTCTATGCATAGTCGAAGGGTCTTGTCCTTCATCTTGGTAAACAACACCAAAACGACCTAAGGTGAGGCGCTTGGCCTAATAAAGCCCTTGTCCAACAATTCTTGGAATTGGACCTTGAGCTCTTGCAACTCAGCAGGTGCCATCCTATGTGGAGTTATAAAAATGGACGATGTACTGGGGTGTAACTCAATGGTGAAGTCTACATCCCTATGTGGAGGTAATTCCAGTAGTTCATCAGAAAAAATATCCTCATACTCACAAACCACCCGAGGTAGACCCAACTCCTGTCTCACCTCGTCCTCTAGGGTAAGGCTGGCAAGTCAACCCATTGACTGTCCGTGCCATCGAGAGTCATACACAGCCTGGGGTAAAACATCACGCTTTTTCCCATAGAACTTAAAACAAATACCATCCGATGTGTAGGTTGTGACCCTCTTATAATCACAATCAAGGATGACTTGATGTGTTGTTAACCAATCCATCTTAAGGATGACCTCAAACTCTGGCTTGTCCATAACCCTAAGGTCCATAGTGAGTAAAATTCCCGAGATTTTTAACTCACAACCCCGACATATCTGATCAATCCTCACCCTAGCTCCTAGGGGAGAACTCACATGCAATGGCTCTTCTAAGGTTTCAACCTCTAAGCCCAAATCTTTTACATATGATGCAACAATAAAGGAATGAGATGCACCAAAGTCAAATAATACCGTTGCCCATAAATGAGTGTAGAAATGTACACTGGATAACCAACTGATCCGCTGGCTCAGTTTGAGGCTTGTGAGCCTTATCCTCGGCCTTGACCCATGTTTTGGCCCATCTGGCCTGATTATGGAGTCCCTGCTTGGAAAGTGGTAGGGGCCTGTGCAGCACCCTGGAACTGATACTGGTTCCCCTGGCCCATGGTAGGGAAGGGAGGAACAAAACGCGTCTGTACAGGTCCCACTGAAGACTGGGACTGGGATACTCCATAACTCTGAGATCCCTATCGCTGAGCATAATCCCGCTTCATATGCCCAAGTTGATGACAATAGAAACATGTCATTTGGCCTGTCAGGTAGGAAGGCCTCTGATTTCTTCCGGCTTGGGAGGATCGACCTTGGCCTTGGCCTTGATAGCCACAGCCCTATGGAGTCAAAGTCCTTTGTTTCTTCCCCAAACTAGAAGAAGAGGATTGACCCTCATTCTTCTTGTCTTTAACACCCACTTCCTGGATGTTTCGTTCGTCATCCACCTCTCTCACAATGGTCATAGCTGCCTCGATCATCAAGTCAAAGTCTTGAAGAAGAAGACCCACAATTTTGCCTCGGATGGACAATTTCAGACCATCCCCAAACTTCGTCACCTTGGCCATGTCTGTAGCCACATAGTTCAAACCGGCTAATTTTGTGAACTTAGCCACGTATTATAATACTGTCATAGTCCCTTGTTTCAAATCTAGGAACACCCAAGCCTTAGCTTGCCAGACAGGCACCGAAAAATATTTGCCCATGAAGAGCTCTCAGAATTCCCTCGATGTCGTTGCCTCAATGTTCCTTGTGGCCTTTACCCAATCCCACCACAATTGAGATTCTCTCTCTAGCTGGAATGTAGCTAGTATTATCTTAGTGGCATTGGAGGTGATCTCCATAGCCCTTAAGATCTTGTCAATTTACTGAAACTAATGGTCAGCCACCATCGGATCCGCCCCTTCCATGAAGGTCGAAGGCTGGTGTACCTTGAACTTCTGGAGGTTGCTTGAGCCTCTATGGCCCACATTTGTACTAGTTCGTGCAATAGTAGAAGTTGTAGCACTAGCCTATGCAATAGTAACAGTTGCATCACCAGTGGCCTCCATAAAGGGTTGGTGATCAAAGTTCGTTGGTGGTTGCTTGTTCCACCCACCGCCTCGGTGTCCTCTTCCTCTATGTGCCATGTACACACATGTCAAATAGAAATAGAGCCTCACATAGTATCCAAAGATAGGGATCAAGTTTAAACTTTGATAATTTTCTCCTTGTCTCACTAGTAGAGCTTGAGCCACCTACTAATAGATATCTAGTAATTGAACTATACAGTTCATCCCTTTTTCTGAACCAAATGTTATGTTTTCTAACCCTAGTGTTCCTCATTTCATATACATCTCACCATGCATATAATTCACATAATCATGTAGCAGATTAGAGCACATAACATGAAATGCACAATGAATGCAATAGTCTAGACCCATGCCCAATCAAGCCCTAGATAAATCGTATACCTAAGCTCTGACACCAAGCTATGACACTCCAAAATCTGAGGGGTCCTTTATTAACCATTGATAACTCATCGACCCGTCAAAATACCCGTAGATGTCACATAACACGACACCACGTCAATCGCATCCCCTTAATCGGGATTATAACCTACAAGTGTACCTTGTGTTCAATGATTCATTGGATCCAACCAAGGTCCAATATACTATGATATATCTCATTTAATGTCCATTTGTATCATTGGGACTAAAGAAATCAAATTCCAAAAGCATATCAAAAGAATTTTAAAATTTCTAATTTTTGAAAAGCGTACCCTATTGGACAACGCCATACTGGTACGCGTACCGATACGGTTTGTCTAGATTTGCCTATTTTACCTGTTTGACATGTTTTTCATTTTCAATCCATTTCAAACCCTTACACATCCATCTAATACATGTGTAACATCATTTCCTATATAAAACTCAAAAAGTACAAGTTCTACTACATTCGTTTAAGTAAAAACTCGGATAAATTTGAACGTTTATGAATAAAGGGCAAAATGGTAAATTACCACCATAGTTCGGGTTGTAAACCTGAATTTTTTTAGAACTCAGATGAAAAAACGGACCTCATCATTGCATTCGTCTTGTGAAATCTAGTGACCAAGTCAAATTTCATCGAATTACGAGATAGTCGGATTTTTTGCGTTTTACGAGGCGGTCGGACTCCGGGAGACCCAAATACGAAATTTTTAGGAAAATTGTGAGATTTTTAAAATAAATGAAGTCAATAAAAATTAAAAATCTTTTGAACTTGAACCAGAACGAAATCTAATCGTTTTAGGATGAAAACAGACCCAAAATTAAATAGAACATGTGACCAATTGTGCGCCAAGTATCCTAAAAATATAAATATGGGGAAAAATCAGATTTTTTCCCCATTGTTCAGCCATTGCTCATCCGATAGAAAGAGGGAGAGAGAAGAGAGGGAAAAGAGAGAAAAGTTCACCTTCTTTCTACGATCTACGGAGCTACGATGCTCGAATCCGTTCGCGCCAAGAGGGATAGTCGTTCTCCTCGTCAAGGCTACGCCTACGTACAAAAAACAAGAGCTTTCACTAAAGGTGGGGAAAACCAAAAAATTTGGGGAAGACTGGATTTGAGCTTGGGTTTATTCTTGGAGCTTCCCAATGGCATTCTTCACTTTACAAGAGGTAGGGGGTTCTCCTACTTAGGTATATTCACAACTTTAAATGTTATATAGAAATGGGTAGGTTAATAAAGATATATATGACTTGCCTATAGAAGTGATTTTGATGAAATGGGTATTGAAATTCGGTAGAATATATTCTATCTTGAAATGGGTATGTAGAAATTGCTAATAAATCACCACCGCCTGGTGATTTGGATATGCACTTCCATTGGTATTAGTCCATAAAGTGTGTCAATGTACGTGGGACCGTTGGTGGAAGTCCATAAATCCTGTGTCGTTTGGGTGCCGTTGGTGTAAGTCCATAAATACTCACCCCATACAAGACCCCAGATTGATAATGTCATTTGACGTATAACACAAATGACAGAATTATACACATGTGGAATTTCATTTGTTGGAGAGCTGGGAAGGGCTCGAGATCATGGATGACGGGCAAATGCACAATAGCAATTACATGTGTTGAAGAGCTAGGAAGGGCTCGAATTGGGTAGTAAGAGTGAGTCTCATCTCATTCTATAGCATTGCATTGTAAATTTTCAACATTGATAGCATATTCTTGCTTGGAATGTGTGCATGGTGAATTGGTGGCATATGAGCATTTCATGTGTATTTGGGTTGGGGAATAGCCTCTTTAGGAAATACTCTACTAAGCGTGGCTCACCCTTTATAGGAACACATGTCACAATTGTGGGCAAAAACCTCGGTTACGGGAAAATTTATCGGTTCCACGGGTTTACCGATGGTCAACGATTGATAAAGGATCCCCAGATTTTGGGGTGTCACAGCTTGGTATCAGAGCATTGGCCATAGATCTTATATGGGTCTTGTGGGAAATGAGTCTATCATCTTCCATTACAAGAAAGAAAGAGATGTAAGCCCTAGGTAAATGGTATGCATAAGCTTGATGGGCATTGGGTTTAGACCACTGCATTCCATGTGCATTTCATGTTATGTGCTTTCCTTGCTACATGTTTATGTGCTATGTCTTATGTGAGTCATATGCATGGTGCGGTGTATATGAAAGGAGGAATACTAGGTTTAGAAAACAAAACCTTATGTTCGGTAAAAGGGATGAACGGGATAGTTCAGAGTGTAAATGTCTTCTAGTGGGTGACATACGCTCTACTAGTGAGACAATGAGAAAAATTCAAAAAATTTAAAATGTTGATTCCCATCTTGGGATACAATATGAGACTCGCTTGCTACCTGACTTATGTAGATGGCTAGTAGAGGAAGGGGATGCCGAGGCAGTGGGCGGAACGATAATCAACCACCACCAGCCTTTGACCAACAAATTTTTAACGAAACTATGGGCATGATGGCAGCTACCGTTGCACAGGCAAGCACCAATGCAAGTTACAGAGGCACGAGTAACCTCCAACACTTCAAGGCACACAAGCCTCTAGTTTTTAAGGGAGGACCGGACCCTATGGTAGCCGATCATTGGTTCTGACAAGTCAATAAAATCTTAAGGGCAATGAAAATCACCTCGGATGCCACCAAGATAAGACTAGCTGCATTCCAGTTAGAAGAAGAAGCCCAAGTATGGTAGGATTGGGTAACGGATTCCAAGAATTTGGAGACCATGATATGGGGAGAGTTCTAGGAGTTCTTCATGGGTAAGTACTTCCCAACGGATGCTCGACATGCGAAGGCCCGGGAATTCCTCGAATTGAAACAAGGGACAATGATGGTAATTGAGTACGTGGCCAAGTTCACTAAACTAGCCCATTTTTGCCGATGATTACGTGGTCACTAACACGGCCAAAGTGAGAAAGTTTGAAAAAGGTTTGAAATTATCCATTCGAGGAAAGATTGTGGGCCTCTGCCTGCAAAACTTGGATACAATGGTTGAAACAACTATGGCTATTGAGACAGGTTGAAGACGTACAAAGCATCCGAAAGGCGGGTTCTAAGGACAAGAAGAAGGAGGGCCAGTCATCTTTTTCTAGTTCGGGGAAGAAGTAGAGGAATTCTACTCCACAGGGACAAGGCCGTGGCCATCAAGGCCAAGGCAAAGGTCAATTTTCCCAGAGTGGGGGAAACTTTAGGACTACCCACCAGGCAGGCCAGAAGACTTATTTTTATTACCACCAGTCGGGTCCTATGAAGCGGGATTGCCCTCAAAGGTTAGGATCCAAGGATTATGGGACATCTTAGTCCCAATCAGTGGGGCAGCCATAGACACACTATATTCCTCCCTACCCTATCACGGACTAGGGAAGTCAGTATCAGTTCCAGGGTGCTACTCAGGCCCTTACCACTTTCCGAGCAGGGACTCCGCAGTTAGGCCAGATGGGCCAGGACATGGGTCGAGGCCGAGGGCAGGGCTTACAGGCCAGAACTTTGAGGACCTAGGGTCGTGTCTACGCCATCACACCTCAAGCTGACTTAGTGGATCAGTCAGTCATCCAGGGTACATTTCTACTCTCACACTTATGGGCTAGGCTGCTATTTGATTCTGGATCATCACATTCATTCATATATGCATCATGTGTCAGAGACTTGGGCTTAGAGGTGGATACCCTGGAAGATCCATTATATGTGAGTTCTCCCCTAAGGGCTAGGGTGAGAGTTGATCGGATATGTCGGGATTACGAGTTAGAGATCTCGAGGTTCCTACTCACCATGGACCTTAGGGTAATGAAGATGTCTGAATTCAATGTCATCCTCGGGATGGATTGGATGGTGGCACGTCGGGTAGTCATTGATTGTGATCGGAAGAGGATCACTACTTATACGTCGGGTGGTGTCTGTTTTAAGTTTCAGGGGGAGAAGCACGATGCTTTGCCCCAAGCCGTGTATGAATCTCGATGGCACGAGCAGCTGATGGGATGGCTTACGAGCCTTACCTTGGAGGATGAGGTGAGGCAAGAGTTGGGTCTACCTCGGGTTGTTTGCGAGTATGAGGATTTTTTTTTGGACGAATTATCAAGATTACCTCCCCATAGGGATGTGGACTTCAGCATTGAATTATATCCTGGTACTTCTTCCATTTCTATGACCCCTCATAGGATGGCACTAGCTGAGTTGCAAGAACTCAAGGTCCAATTACAAGAATTATTTGACAAAGATTTTATTAGGCTGAGAACTTCGCCATGGGGTGCCCCGATATTTTTTGCTAAGAAGAAAGACAAGACTCTTCGGCTATGTATAGACTATCGACAGTTAAACCGGATCACTATCAAGTATAGGTACTCTTTGCTGAGGATTAATGATTTGTTTGACCAGTTGAGGGGAGCGCGGGTCTACTCCAAGATAGATTTCCACACGGGCTACCATCAGTTGAGGATTAGGGAGGAGAACATCCCTCAGATGGTGTTCAAAACGTGGCATGCGCATTTCAAATTCACGGTGATGTCGTTTGGGCTGACGAATGCCCGGCGGCGTTCATGGATCTCATGCATAGGGTGTTCCAACCCTATTTAGATCAGTTCGTCGTGGTGTTTATTGACATCATGATCTACTCCAAGTCTGAGGAGGAGCATGAGGGTCACTTGAGGATTGTTCTCCACACCTTGAAGGACCATCAATTGTACGCCAATTTCAGCAAATGTGAGTTTTGGCTCACAGAGGTGAAATTCTTGGGACATGTAGTGTCGACTTCGGGTGTATCTGTAGACCCGAAAAAGGCAGAGGCAGTAATGAATTGGGAGAGACTGAAGTCAGTCTTCAAAATACGTAGCTTCTTAGAATTGGCGGGGTACTATCGGAGGTTCATTGGGGACTTCTCTTGACTGGCTTGACCTATGACGAGATTAACCCAGAAGGAGGTCATGTTTGAGTGAAATGATTCTTGTGAGAATCATTCCAGGAGTTAAAGAGGAGGTTGACTTCAGCTCGTATTTTGATAGTCTCAGAAAGGGGACAGATGTATACAGTATACTATGATGCATCTAAAGATGGACTCAGTTGTGTTTTGATGCAATCCGAGAGGGTAGTGGCTTATGGTTCTCGACAGTTAAAGAACCACGAGCAGAACTACCCCACACACGATATAGAGTTGGCGGCCATTGTCTTTGCTTTGAAGGCTTGGTGCCACTATTTGTATGGTGAGAAGTTTGAGGTATTTTCGGACCATAAAAGTCTGTAATATATCTTTACACAACGGGACCTCAACATGAGGCAACGTAGGTGGATGGAGTACTTGGCTAGTGTGGCTTCCCGGGAGTGGCTTACGCTCGAGACTGTGGCGGATCTGAGAAAGGAGATCCTTAGAGAGTTTCATTGCTCTCGTTTTGCAGTTCATCCAGGGGGTATGAAGATGTATCATGATATTCATCGCTAGTATTACTGGAGTGGAATGAGGAGATAGATTGGCAATTTTTTTAGTAGATGTCTCATGTGTCAGCAAGTTAAGGCTGAACATCAGAGACCAATGGGTTTGCTCCAGCCCTTGGAGGTGGTTGAGTGGAAGTGGGAACATATCACGATGGATTTTGTGACCCATTTGCCACGGACACCATAGGGACATGATGCGGTGTGGGTGATAGTAGACCAGCTCACCAAGTCGGCACATTTTTTGGTAGTGCGAATGACCTTCAAGTTGGAGGAATTCTGCAAGTTATATATACGTGAGATAGTCTGGTTGCATGGGGTACCCGTATCTATAGTGTTGGATCGGGACCCCAGGTTTACGGCTCGATTTTATGAGAGTTTCCAGCAAGCCATGGGGACGCAGTTGATGAGGAGTACAACCTTTTATCCCCAGACGGATGATCAGTCGGAGAGGACCATCCAGATTTTAGAGGACATGCTGTGGTCATGTGTCCTAGACCTTAAGGGTAGCTAGGAAGAACATTTACCTTAGTATAGTTTGCCTATAACAATAGTTATTAGGCGAGCATACAAATGGCACCCTATGAGGCACTATATAGGAGGCCTTGCCGTTCTCCATTTTGTTGGACGGAAGTGGGAGAAAGACCCTCTACGAGTCCAGACTTGATTAGAGACACTTCGGAGAAGGTGAATATAATACGGAAGCGTCTTCTCACGGCTCAAAGCCGGCAGAAGAGCTACGTCGAAAGATGGCGAACACCTTTGGAGTTTGAGATAGGGGATCACGTCTTCTTAAAGGTGACACCTAAGAGGGAAGTGGTCAGATTTGGGAAGCAAGGAAAGCTATCACCGAGGTTCATCGGACCCTTCGAGGTACTCGAGAAGGTGGACACAGTGTCTTACAAGTTGGCATTGCTGTCAAATTTGCCGGGTGTTCACACGGTGTTCCATGTCTCTATGCTCTAAAAGTATACTCCAGATCCGAGACATGTGGTGGATTATGATGAGTTGATGGTTGATACTGATGGGACCTTCGAGGAGAGACCGGTGCGTATCATGGATAGCCGAGAGCAAGTATTGCGAGGCAAGACTGTGAAGCTAGTAAAGGTATTGTGGCAGCACCGAGGGGTGGAGGAGGCGACATGGGAACATGAGGACACCATTCGTACCAATTATCTGTTTTTGTTCAAGGAAGAAGGTGCATGTTTAAAATTTTAAGTGTAAAGTTACTTGTTTCATGTGCATGTAGTTAAGTGTGCATGTGTGCATGAATTTCAGGAACGAAATTCTTTTTAAGGGGGGAAGAATGTAAAAACCCAGATAAATTTGAATGTTTATAAATAAAGGGCAAAAAGGTAAATTGCCATCATGATTTGGGTTATAAACTTAAATTTTTCTATAACTCAGATGACGAAACAGACCTCACCATTGGATTCGTCTCGCGAAATCTAGTGATCATGTCAAATTTCATCGAATTCCGAGATAGTCGAATTTTTTGTGTTTTACGAGGCGATCAGACCCCAGGAGACCCAAATACAAAATTTTTAGAAAAATTATGAGATTTTTAAAATAAATGAATTCAAGACAAATTAAAAATATTTTGAACTTGAACCGGAGCGAAATTTAATTATTTCAAGATGAAAACGGACGCAAAATTAAATAGGACATGTGATCAATTGTGGGCCAAATATCCTAAAAATATAAATATGGGGAAAAATCATATTTTTCCCCATTGTTCAGCCATTGCTCAGCAGATAGAAAGAGGGAGAGAGAAGAGAGGGAAAGAGAGAGAAAAGCTCACATTCTCTCTACGATCTACGGAGCTACGATGCTCGGATCCGTTCGGGCCAAGAGGGAAAGTCGTTCTCCTCGTCAAGGACTACGCCTACGTACCAAAAACAAGAGATTTCACAAAAGGTGGGGAAAACCAAAAATTTGGGGAAGATTGGATTTGAGCTTGGGTTGATTCTTGGAGCTTCCCAATGGCATTCTTCACGCTACAAGAGATAAGGGGTTCCCCTCCTTAGGTCTATTCACAACTTTAAATGTTATATGAAAATGGGTAGGTTAATATAGATATATATGACTTGCCTATAGAAGTGATTTTGATAAAATGGGTAGGTTAATATAGATATATATGACTTGCCTATAGAAGTGATTTTGATAAAATGGGTATTGAAATTAGGTAGAATATATTCTATCTTGAAAT
>CM042190.1:5561397-5631305 GCA_023539305.1 Ilex asprella | reverse complement strand
AATTAAGTGAATTATGGGCATGTTATGTGTTTAGATTATGCTGTGATTTGGAAGTATGTTGTTGATTAATATGAGATGACATGCTTGGACTTGAGTTTTGGCTAAAATGTTTATAAAAACATATTGAGTTATTGACATTGTGAGTTTTGAGAATTATACGATTTTGATATAATTGTCATGGATTGTGTGAATTGGATTTGAAATGGTTCATATGGCACACATAGCATATTGAACATCATATTGTGGTTGCAATGAGACATTGTATTACATGTGCATGGAAACATCGCGATTGAGTGGGTGTGTCTGCATGATATTGTCAACTCCACACTTGGTGGATGACAAGTGGGCTCGAGTAAGCTAGGTCGATGACTTGGCCGAGTCGCACGGTTTACATGGTGTCGAGGGTCGGGTTTAGCAACAAGGGCTAGAAAATCTCTCCGATGCAAGGCCTGGTGATTTGGATACGCACTTTTGTTGGTATTAGTCCATAAAGTGTGTCGGTGTACGCGGGATCGTTGGTGGAAGTCCATAAATCCCGTGTTGGTTGGGTGCCGTTGGTGTAAGTCCATAAATACTCACCCCATTCAAGACCCTGAATTGATAATGTCGTTTGACGTATAACACAAAGGACGTAATTATACACATGGAAAATTTCATGTGTTGGAGAGCCGGGAAGGGCTCGGGATCATAGATGACAGGCAAATGCACAATAGCAATTGCATATGTCGAAGAGCTAGGAAGGGCTCGAATTGGACAGTAAGAGTGAGTCTCATCTCATTCCATAGCATTGCTTGGTAAATTTTCAACATTGATAGCATATTCATGTTTGGAATGTGTGCATGGTGAATTGGTGGCATATGAGCATTTCATGTGTATTTGGGTTGGGTAATAGCCTCTTTAGAAAATACTCTACTGAGCATGGCTTACCCTTTATAGGAACACATATCACAACTGTGGGCAAAAACCCCAGTTATGGGAAAGTTATCGGTATAGTGTCGGGTCAAGTGACATCCACGAAAATTTTCGCGGGTTGACGGATGGTCAACGATTCATAAAGGACCCCCGAATTTTGAGGTGTCACAGTTTACATATATTACATGCCCAAAATATAGTTTTAACTATTATTTTACAAAACCCAAGATTAAAGGCCACAATCCGGCCTCTCTTCACACTTAAGGCTCCGAATGAGGACCATCCACTGGTTGTATCCCGCACCTGAAATTGTTTTTCGTATAGGGTGAGCTACGTTTAATAAAGTATCTCTTACAGAGGCTACTCCCCACCTAGATGCAAACGGAATCCATACATACAATAATCAACAACATTTATCCATCTCAACATGAATACATAATTCCATGTACCATGTCATGCCATGATATGAGATGACACTCACTCATGCATTTTAACCCGAGCCCTCACCGGCTCCCACAACACATTGTAATGCATGTGTGTCAAATATTCATCATTGATGAAGTACATTCAATGTTTGTTTGAAATAAAAATCACGTGTTTATAAAATCAAGCATTGTTAGATGTTACACATCCAAGAGTACATTTACAAATCCAAATCTTTAACAAAATCTTGTGTCTTTGTTGGGCAACGGATTTTAGAATTTCACCGCCAGCTCTGTACGCCTAATTAAATTTTTTGGACTTGCACCGACAGAAGTGAATAAACAAATAACCGGTTTTTGCACCTGAGGGAACGTCTAGCCCTTTTTGCTATATCCTACACAAGTTTTTTCATGCATACAACCGTGCAACTCTGTTGAACCTTGGTCCAACGGTACCGAGCCCACATATCAACCACTAATTATGGTGTTTGATCAACCATGCACTCACACACCCACACTCATGACTTATGCCCATGAATGTGATGCCAATGCTATACCCAAATTGCAATGCATGTCAAGTGAGCAATTTCTATATATCAACATATACTATGACAATTTATATCATATGCATATAATTTCCATGAACTGTCACCATGCTAACATATCATAAAGCATATGTCCACATGTCAACAACAATGCCTAAGCATGTTACTTCAATTGCATCAAAACAACAATTTTCAATCACTCAAGGCATTTTATTAAACAATTTCAAGGCAACAATCATGTTAAACACATATCATGCCCACAATTTCACCAAGTTACAAGAAATTACACAAGTAACTTCCATGCATCAAAATCAAGCTAGAAGTTAGCCTAAGTCATTTTTATACTCATTTTCTCATTTTCATATCAATAGACAAATAATATATAACCACATACCCCTAACCATCTCTTATGGACATTCTATGCTAGGAATGAACTAGAGTAGGAGGAAACCCCACCTCTGGAAGCATGAATCAAATGGTAGAACCTTCAAGAACACCAACATGGCCCAAAACTCTTGATTTTCTCAAAGTCTCCTCTTGGATCTCTGGTGAAATCCTTCGTTCTTGGTATGGTTGTGTTGCTCTCATCGAGGTGATCGACTTTAAGTCTTGGCTCGATGGATTCCGACCGACGGAACTTCGAGAATCAACGGACAAAGATTGGATTTTCTCCCTTTTCTCCCTTTTTCTCTCCAACGTTGAAGACCAGCTCTTGCAGAGATATTTCTGCTGAAATATCTAATTTTTAGCCTTATTTATAATTTTAAAGACTTGGCCCGAGTCGCGCCACACGCCCCTCCCTTATCTGGGTCCGTTTTTACCCTGAAATGATTTATTTTATCCCATTTTAAGTTCAAATTAATTTTATTTGAAATTTCATTCAATTATAAGGAAATTTTAAATTTTCTACTTTTGGGGACGTTGGTGAGGTCATTCGACACCTAGTCGTCTCATTATTCGACGAAATTAGTCTTGGTGACTAGATTTTGTGATACGAATCCAATGACTAAGTCTATTGTGTCATACAAGATCTAGAGAATACGTAATTTAATTCTTCATTATAGTGGCAATTTACCATTTTTTCCTTTTTTGAAAAAGGTTTAAATTACCCGAGTTTACAAAATCACCTTTAAAAACATGATGCTTAGCCTTCCCCAGCAATGACACCAAAAATACTTGTATCCTTTCCCATAACTTCCAACTTGAACTCGATTGTGTGTATATGGATTATAGAGATTGGTGAGTGTCTTTCTCCCTTTAGTTCAATGCAAGAAGTGGGAAAATTTTGTGTGGATGAACAAAAATGTGTGTGTATGCAAAAGTGCTCACCAAGCATAGAAAAACTTGCAAAGTCGTGTTTTATTTTAAATTATTATTCTAAGGTCGTCTCCTCAGCGAATGTGAGGTCTGTTGATTTTTAAGAGTGATTTGTGAAAAAGTGAAAAATGAAAAATCTTGTGATTTGAAATTTTGAGAGTTATGAGTTAAGAAATATGCAAGAAAGCAAGGTTGGTTAATCCATAGAGGTCATTCTAATGGGAATACCTAATCGACTCATTTCATTCAACCAATGATGTCTCAGTGTTTGATTCGTAGGAAGTGAGAGACTAATGTAGTTGTGTTGGCAAGAGCATACCTCGTGATAAATCTATGTTGTATAAAAAGCCCACAACCACATCCGCACTCAACCTAGTCAAACAAAATACTTTACACTACGAGGACGAATGAAAAATAGTTGATTTCACATACCCAAGAGGAAATCCCTCTTGGATTAGCCAACTAAAAGTTTGGCTATGCATAGTAAAGGCAAGAGGAAACATTAAATAGAGGATCACGGTAGTGAAATCAAACATAAACTTGCATTAATGTAAAAGAAGGTTTAAACTACAAAAGAAAAGCTATTCATTTCAAAAATGTAAAGCTTAAAGGGAATAGGACCCAAATGTAGAAATAAACCACAAGAAACCTAGCTAAGATTAATTACAACTTTAATAGAAGAGATTAAAGTACAAGAGGGAAAGATTACAAGTAAAATGGAGCTTGCTACAATGAAAATGGTGAAGGAAAATGTAAAACCCAACTTTATCTCTCCAGAACTTCATCTTCTACCTTAGACCTTCTCTCCCTAAAAGCTTGATGATCTGAAAAAAGTTTGTAGGAAGTCCCTATTTTTTTCCATCCCTCTCTCTTAGCATGAGTGGCTAACTTGGAGTGATTGGGAGAGATTATCCATAAAAGCTTCCAAAATCAGTTGAAGGATGGTCCTCCCATGCTTTTCCTCTCTCTACAATGGCCACCCACTCCCTTATGCATAAAATCTGAATATAGGGGTTAGAAGATCATCATGGAGTGTTAGAAATGTGAGAACATAGATTAGGTGACAAAAGGTGGGCCCCCGTAATTGGTGGAGTCTTTTGGAGAAGGATTTAGATTTTTTGTGCATCTACTACCGGTAGTTCATTCCAGTAGGGTCTCCTACTGGTCGGTCTATGCAAAGAGCTACTGATAGCTCAGGCAGGCTCCTACCGGTAGCTCATTTCCAGTTGTCATAAATTTTGATCCCACTGTTTGATTGAACTGATATTTTGAAACAAGGTAAAGGAAATCTAGGTCTATAACTTTCTTGTTTTTCAATTTTTTAGATTCGAAGTGGATCATAGTCTAAAATGGGAAACACCAGGGTACCAGTACCAATTGGTGTGAGTACTGGTACCAATATTTCAGTAGACTTAGGTACCAGTACCTCCTTGATTTCTTTCACTTTTAAGCCTCCAAATTCTCATGTAATGTATCAATCTCTTCACTACTCATCCACACTTAGTTGTAGGGTTTTGAAAACCGTCATTTACCCTATGACTACCTACAACATCAAAATTTTCAAATTATTCACAAATTCGACTAACTTCAAGTAATTAAATTTAAAGTTGAGTCAAAATGCATGTAATGAGGTTGTTAAATATGCAACATTATGCGCTCATCACCTGAGTAGACTGAGTATTAATGCCTTTTATGGTTGTTAAATATGTAAATTCGACTAACATTATCCGTCAAAATGAATTGGTTCATAGTGTCCTCTAAATGCCTCTTATGTGGGGGTTGATAAGGCTAATATGACTGCTGAGTTTGAGGTTGTGGTGAAGGTGGACCCAGTGGTTGACCCAATGGCTGTGTATTTTTCCTACTAAAATTTAGGTGATTCCCTATCCTGGGTTATAGGTTTCAGAATAGGGATTTGAATAAGGCTTGTTAAAGTTTAAAATGACATTCATTTGATCCCTTAATACCTATTTAAATGCTGAAATGGTGGGACATTTCCTCGTGGGATGTCCTGACAGTGCACAGATTCCACACAACTGATCAATGGGAGACACAACATAAACTTCTTTGACTTTTTTCATCTGTAGAGCATCTAGCTTTTGAGACAAAGTAGTCATTATGGCCCTTAGGTCATCATCCTCTTTTTAACATGAATTTCCCTCCTTGGGATGAAGATGACGTAATTTCAACAATATTCGGTTAGGCTGAGTGCCACATTTGGGAACTTTTAAAAATTGTATAAAAAAACTCGAACTCCTCATCAGGACTCTTACCCATGAATTCCCCCTAGGCCATCATTTCGACAAACTGACACAGTGTGGATGGGAGGGCATCATAAAAGAAACCAAAAAAGTTCTAACTCTCAAATGCGTGGTGTGGGAAGCTTGGAGAAGATCCTTAAATCTATCCCTACTTTGATAAAATTCCTCCTTTTACAGAAAAATTTATGATTTGACATCTTAATACATTAGTGCAGTGCATAGGAATTTTTTTTTTGAAAAATTCAGTTTGCAAAACTTGCCAACTTGGAATAGATTAAGATTTTAAAGTATTTAGCCACTGTTTAGCCTTATCTTTCAAAGAAAAAGGAAAAAGTTTCAACCGGGCCATTTCAGAATTATCTTGCAAGGCACCACATACTTCTTCAAATTCTTTCATATGCAAATAAGGGTTTTCGGACTCAAGACCATGAAACTATAGTGAAGGTTGTAATGTCCTTTCTTTAATGTTAAAATTAGGAGCATTAATGAGAAAAGAAAAACATGATAGAACACAAGTGCATTTGGGATGCAGGTATTCTCTTAAACGTCGACATTCTAAACTACCTCTTGTTCTATTTGATTATTATTAGTCATGCTTAACTCAAAAGAATCTGATGATGCTTGTGATGATGAAGATGACAAAGATGAAGGACTAGATTGATTTACAGACCCTACTAATGACTTAATAGACATAAACAATGAAAATACGACAAACAAGATATACACTTTTAATACAACTACACAAGTTTCCTGTTCGTTTTAAAATCACCTTAACTCCCTAACAACTCAAAATAGAAAATGGTAAAATTGTCGTGTATGTGTGTGTGTGTAGTGTGCAATGGAATAGCTTGTAGTGTGAGCTTAGAAATTATTAAATAAACACTTAACTAAAACTTTGAATAATTTGAAGAAAAGGTACTCTTCAGTGAGGGATCCAACATGCATTATATTTTTTATTTACGAAAATGCCACCTTACAATAATTAACTACCATTTTACTAGAAAGTTAATTGGTAGGTTTGATGTATAACTAAATCGTATCACAACAACTGATTATGTTAGCCAAAATGTCTATGTACCATGCAATAATCAAATAATCCTAGTAAACCTGAAGGTGAACCATTCAAAAGATTTACTATAGCTATTCAATCCGCAGGTTGATGATTCAATGAAAACGGAGTTCCTGTTTGCGAATTGACTATGACGAGATTTAACCCGTCTATAATCAATCTCTCAACTATTACATAAAGCCCAACTATATGCATCACTGAATCATGCATGAATTATGTAGTAATTATATATAGTATGGAATATAACATTAAGTTTTGTTCGATGTTCATAACCAAGAGCATATTATAATAGTAACCACTCATTAATTAAGGGAGGTATAAACATTAACGCATAAACAAAACATCAGCATTTTTCATAACTTAACAATATCATTCGTGCATTCAACCTTTAACCAAAGAGTATAAACAGACTACTCATTGAGAGCAATTGAAAAAAATACAGCCACTCTTGTTACCAGTTGGTGCATAAAAGTGGGATGATCACATTACAACTGAAAACAAAATACAACAACGTCCTTTCCTAATGAATAGCTGAAACACTTCCATTCTTGTTATCAGCTGGGGCACAAAAGTGGGAGAGGTTCAACCCTTCAAGTAGAAAGGATAAACCGAAATATAGAAATAGAGAAAATTTTGCCTGAGAAATGATTAGGGTAGGGCTTTGCTCTTTCTTTCTTTCTCTCCTTTCTTCTCTCTTGCACTAGACTGAACTCCAGTGAATCTATTTGAAAAGTGGCTGAAGCAGCTATTTATAGGCGTCAAAAGGAGGAAATAAGGAGGCAGACACCCAATCTGCCCAATCACATTATTTTGTTGCTCAAATGGACCAATAGGAGAAGAGAGGGAAGTGAGGTGGTTTAAGCACCATCCAAATGCCACCACCACCGTCCGGATGGTAGTAATTCTCTGGTTTTCCTTGCTTGGTAGGCTCCTTATTAGACTTTGTTGATTTGTAATTACACTTGCTTCCTTTGCTTTGTTTAACCTTTGTACTTTGATCCTCTTAAATTTTTTTTATTTATGCTTAAAACCTTGCAAAATTTACAAACTATGCATTAACCCAACACATTATAAACTAAATCACTTTAACCTAATTTATGCACACAATTAACCCTAAACCCTAATTCATTTACGCATTTTTTATGGTTAATCACTCACCATCTGGCTAACCTAATAGAGGCTTTCCAAATTTGTACCCAATTTCCCTTGTTTGGAATCTTTGGATATCAGCTCTCCTGGAGAGAAGTCCCTTATTCATTCTCCAGTTGTAATACTTGGTAGTTTAGCAACCACCCTAACCTGTGACTGTTCCTTTTCTCATCCAACATATCTAGATTCACTCTAAGTTGTTCCTCATTTTTTTCTTTATTGAATTACTGGATTCTGTGAGTTTTTGGTCCTATCTCAATCGAATTACTACTTCAGTCCCAAAGGCTAATAAAAAAGGGTTTTATCCAATTGGGGAGCTTAACATTGTTCAGTAGGCCCATAGAGCACTGAGAAGCTCTTATACCCACAGCCCTTCTAGGTTTCTAACCTTGTCTTCAATCTCTTTAGTAGAGTTCTAATGGTAACTTCAACTTAGCTGTTAGCTTGGGGGTGGAAGGGTGAAGAATAGTGATTTTGAATCCCCAAGTCAAAGCAAATCTCTCTAAAGGTATCATTATCAAACTGTTTCCCATTGTTTTTTATGAACACCAAGCACTCCAAAGAAACAGATTACGGATTTCCGTATGAAACCTCTAAGATTTTGTTCAGTGCTCGTGGCTAATGGTTATGCCTTTGAACACTTAGTGAAGTAGTCAATGGAAACTACTACAAACCTATTTTTCCCCTTGCCAATTGTTAAAGGACCTACCATGTCAATGCTCCATTGCACAAAAGGCCATGGACCAGTCATTAGGGTGAGCTCCTGTGGGGGGGCTATTAAGGATATTGGTGAACCTCTAGCATTTGTCACAACTGTGCGAAAACTCAATGACATCTTTTTGTATAGTGGACCAATAGTACCTTTGATAAAGAGCCTTATAAGCCAGAGCTCTTTCCATAGAATGGCTGCCACAGACCTCTTCATTGACCTGGCTAAGCACATATTGGGCATCTTCTCACTCCATGAAATACATTATGGCACAAGATAACCTTTTTTATATAGGGTTTCACCTATTACTACATACCTACAAGCCTTTCGACGGATTTTCTATGCTTTCACCTTATCTAATGGCAGAGTTTTATGCGTCAAATATTGAATAAGAGGATGGGTTCATCCTTGCGTGTGTTGGATTGCTTTCACTTTTCCATTCCTTTCCTATATGTTTTGTCTTGGGGTAGTTCCACTGACATTACACATGGGAGCTCATTATTAAAAGATGAAGCCAGTTGTGCCAAGGAATCAGCATGAGAATTTTCTGGTCGTGGGATTTGCTCTATATCAAGCTTTCAAACTAGGCAACACATTCCTTGGCGTTAGTTACTTACATAACCATCCTTTCATCTTTTGCTTAGTACTCCCCCTAACCTATTTAACCACAATTCGAGAGTCCATCTTGGCTTGCAGGTTTCGGGCTCCATGAGAAAATGCTTACCTCAACCTATCCAAGAGTGCTTTGTACTGGGCCTCATTATTTGAAACTCTGAATCTAGATCTCAAGGCATACTCTATCTCTAGCTAGTTTGGGAATACCAGGATTAATCTTGTTCTTCCTCCATCGATATTTGAGGAGCCATCAATATAAAGGACACTATTCTTTTGCCCTAAAGAGGCTGAAGTGGTTGCCTCTAGTTCCTAGACTGTGCTCTCTATAATGAAGTTCGTTAGTGCTTGTCTTTTGATGGAGATTCTAGGTTGATAGGTTATATCAAACTCCCCTAACTGATGGCCCACTTAGCTAACTTCTTGATACCTCAAATCTCTGTAGGACTTGTCTAATGGGAGAATTTGTTAAAACTACGATTGTGTGAGCTTGAAAATAAGGGCATAGCTTTCGCACTACTACTACTAAGGAAAGGACTACTACATCTATCCTCGGTTACCTAGACTCAGCTCCTTTGAGAATTTGGCTGGTATAATATGATGGCTTCTGAACTCCTTGATCCTCCCTTACCAAAACAAAGCTAGTGGTCGCTTTTGATATAGCTAGATATAGGTACAAATTTTCTCTAGTTACCTCTCTAGTTAAGAGTAGTGGGGGACCCCAGTACAACTTCAGCCTTTTAAAAGCTAATACACACTCCAGCGTCTACTTAAAGGCCTTCTTCAGTGTTTTTGAAGAAGGGAAAACACTTATCGCTAGCTCTTGAGATGAATCTATTAAGTGTTACCACTCTTCCTATTAAGCACTACACTTCCTTGATATTGTGAGGTGGATTGATATCCAGGAAGGCTTGGATTTTATTTGGGTTTGCTTCTATCCCTCTTTAGGGAACTTATGAGTACATAATATTGCATGATTTTATATCTCAGAACATTCATCTTAGCTTTGTTTATTAGTTATATGTTTAGTTTTGCTTAGCTTTGTATTTTATATGGAAATTTGGTATTTGCAGGTAAATCAATGCAAAACGAGGATTTACATTCATTTTGTTGCCTTGGAGAATTTTAGAAGTAAGCTGGACGAGTTAGGGATGAGTAACAATTCAAAAAAAGACAAGTTCTACTGGTAGTTATTCAAGTTCTACCTGTAGCTGAGCTCTCTGGAATAAATAGTAAGGTGTTCTACTGAAGGTTGATATTGTTATACTGGTACGTCATTGCTAGAGAACAGTTTTACTGATAGGTCAAGTGCTTTCTACCAGTAGGTTAGTGTTAAACTTCAACGAAGACTCCTTTCCCCAGACGTTGATTTGTTAAATATTCAAAGATTTTCCAATATCTTCCCAGTTCTTTATTTTAGATTAAAGAGATAAGAAAGGAAAGGGATTTTAAATGGCCATATCTTTGGAGATTTTCTATGAATAGGAAATAGACAAAAGGAAAAAGAATCTCTAAAAAATCACCCATATCTCTTTACTTTTTCCTATAAATACCAACCCATTGGGTACTTTTAGAGAGATCTTCTTCCTCCTTTTCCTGCTGGGATGTTTTGCCCAAGGAGGCTGCTCCTCTTTCTTCTTCCTTTATTTAGTTTTTATGTTACAAGCACCAGGTTCTTCATTAGCTCTGTATTTTATTTCTTTTATTGTAATTGCTTTCAATTCCTTATTTTAAATACAAATTCTTCATTCAAGTATATTTCAATACAATTTTTATTTATTTACTTTTAATTATGTCGTCTTTAACTGCTTTCAATTTTACTTTCTTCATGAGTGAGTAGTTTCTTTTCTGGGTAATCGATGGAGGAATTCCCAACCTATGAACTAACGTTTATATTCTAAACTAGGGTTTTTATGATGTATGTGATTTAATGATTTAATTTTTTTTTTTGGAACCAAATTGATTGGTCCCTTTATCATTTTTAGACAATTGGTTTTGGTATGAATTATTATTGGAGTCTTTGCAATCAATTGGATACTTACTTTTCCATCAATAAATTTGTCATCAAAATCACTATTTTCACTAATTAAGATTTTTACTGAATATCATTCGTCTGAGTGAGTTTGATTACAAACTTGGATGAGTTCTAGATTTAGAGTATAAATTCATGTTCATAGGTGGGATGAAATATGAAGATTATTAGGTTCTTTCTTATTGAATTTATTCTTAACTTAGTTAATTTCTAAAATTCTCAACTTTCCAAACCCTTTATTTTTATTTTGTATATCACCTATCGAATTTGTCCTTGGTTTTTCCTGTGGAGACGACTTCAGTAATCGACCGAGTTACTAAATGATATATTCCTATGCTTAGGAACCACATTATTATCTACCCACTTTTAAGGGAAAGAAGAAACCATGAAACTAAGGAATTTTTTAGGAGACACTCTAAAGCGGCACTTGACTGGATTTAACTTCATCTGATTCTTTTGCATGACTCAAAAAGCTTCATTCAGTTGTGCAACTTGATCTTTAGTTGCTTTGCTCTTTAATAGCATGTTATCGATGCAAACCTCCATATCTTTTCCAATTCAATCCTTGAGGATATGAATTACCAGGCAACTTTTAATGGCATATAATTATGTTGTCTGAGCGACTTCTCTAATTTAACTATCCACTCATACACCTGACACACCTTTGGAACACTCAACATAAGGAAGATATAAACATTTTTATGCAAATTCAAAATTGAAATACCAAATGGATGCTTGTCAATTATGGCACTCAACTCAACCTTAGTACCTTCACTAACCTTTGAGATGTAAATCTCTTTAGTACTCATTGATATTGAAATGTAATTGGGCTTATTAGCCTCTTGTGGAAAGATATTTTTTCTCAATGGAGAAATTGTTGGAATTTCATGAAATAGTCTCGGGAGCTAGGATGTATGACAGTTTCATACGACAGGTGGAGTGGCATAAGATCAACCTCTTGGCTTATGACGAGATATTAATTCCTCCACACAACATTTTCCTTTGCAGATGAGAAAGCGAGAGCAAGGAAACCAATAATATCTTTTCTTGACCATGCTAAACTTTTTGTTCTTTGTTAAAAATACTAAGCTCCCAAATCCCTGTCATACTTGATAGACCTTTTCTTGCCACATCTAATGTTGTGATCAATTGCAAGAATGGTCTTATGAAGCTTGCATTTGGTAACATGACTATAGACCTCAATGTTTTCAATTTGACTAAACAACCGGGGGGATGATGAAGAAGTACACAAAGTCAATAGGATTGATACCTTGGTGGCAGAGCACTTGGGGCTGTTAGGTATGTTAAAAGTAGGGTTGGAAGAGGTTGATGATCAAGAGGAGTTGAAGATCTTGAAAGGGGTAGAAAAAATGGGCCCCTACATTTGAGAAACTTCCACACCAAGACTAGAAAATATTTCCATCAGATATGCCAAAACTCATCTTGGAGTTGAAGCCATTACCATCTAATCTCAAGTAAGCTTACCCTGGGGATGACAAAACCATTTCGGTGGCGATTAGCTCAACTTTGAAGGAGAAGTAAGAAAAGGATCTCTTGAAAGTGTTGAGGAGGCATATGAGAGCAATTGGGTGGACAATTCCCGACATCAAGGGGATAAGCCCCCTCTTTTGTACACACCGCATCTACCTTGAAGAAGACTCCAAGCTATCTTGACAACCACAGAGAAGGTTAAATCCAATCATGAAAGATGTGGTGAGAGATGAGATACTAAAGCTACTTGTGTGGGCATCATTTTTCTTATTGTCGATAGTAAGTGGGTTAGCCCCGCGTAAGTAGTACCCAGGAAGTTGGGAGTCATGGTTGTTTCAAATGAGGAGAATGAGCTTATTCCAATAAGGGTGATCACTGGATTGAGAGTGTGTATTGATTACCGAATCTCAACTTGTGCACAAGAAAAGACCACCTTCCATTGCCTTTCCTTAACCAAGATAGTGGGCATCTATTTTACTACTTCTTGAATGGCTAATCCGGGTACAACCAGATTGAGATCGCATTGGAGGATCAAGAAAAGACCACTTTCACTTGCTTCTATGGTACTTTTTCCTATCGACGCATGCCTTTCGGGTTATGTAATGCCCTAGAGACTTTTCAACATTGCATGATGGGGATTTTAAGTGATATGGTGGAGAGGATTATGAAAGTTTTTATGGATGATTTCTCAGTGTTTAGGGATTCATTCGATGGATGTTTGGTGAACTTGGAGAGAGTTCTGGAAAGATGCGAGGAGAAAAACTTGGTGTTTAATTTGGAAAGTGTCACTTTATGGTGACACAAGGGATAGTTCTCAGGCATATCATTTTGGCGAAGGGGATCGAAGTTGATAAATCAAAGGCTAAGACCATGTCCAACCTCCCTATGCCAAAGGTCATTAAAGATATTAGGTCGTTTCTTAGCCATGCTTGCTTTTATCGTCATTTTTTAAAAAAATTTAGTGCATTGGCCCGACTTTTAACCAACTTGCTTTCAAAAGATGTCCCCTTTGTTTGGTCGAATGATTGTAAGGCATCCTTTAAAAAATTAAAGAACATCCTTTAAAAAATTGAAGTATCTGTTGTCTAAGCACAATGCCAAACCGAGGCTCATCAGGTGGATCCTCCTACTCCAAGAGTTCAACTTGACAATCAAAGATAAGAAGGGAGTGGAGAACATGGTGGCCGATCATTTGTCCCTACTTGTGATACAAGATGCCAATGAGCATATTCCTATCCCTGACTCTTTTCCTGATGATTATTTACTTTCAATTCATTTTGTTTGTCTTTGGTGTTCTAAAATATGTAATTATCTTACTATAAGACAAATACCATCGCATTAAAGCCCGGAGGATAGAAGGAGGTTTATGGAGGATGTGAAGTACTTTTACTTCGACAACCCGTACCTGTTTAAGTACCGCCCTGACCAAGTCATGCGGAGATGCATACTAGAAAATGAACAATGGGAAGTCATTTCATTTTTCCATTTAGAGGCGTACGGTGTCCATTTCTCTTCAAAGAAGACTTCAACAAAGATTCTGCACTCAGGTTTTTACTAGCCCTCTTTGATAAAAGATTGTATCTCTTTCTGTAAAGAATATGATGTGATAGGTGCCACCCAAAGGAACATGATGCCCCTATCCCCTATACTTTTTATTGAGATATTCGACTGTTGGGGCATTTACTTCATGGGTCCCTTTGCCATGTCATTTGGCTACATATACATTTTGCTGGCAGTGGACTACGTGTCCAAATGGGTGGAGGCTATCCCAACCAAGCCCAATGACCACTATGGCATAGTCAAGTTTCTCTAGGAGAACATCTTTTCGAGGTTTGGGATGCGTCGTGCAATGATAAGCAACGGTGGTTCACATTTCTGTAATAGGTCATTTACATCTTTAATGCACAAATATGGTGTCACACATAAGGTGTCCACCACATATCACCCATAGACCAATGGTCAGGCCGAGTTGGCCAATAGGAAAATCAAGAACATCCTAGAGAAAATGGTGAACCCTAATATGAAAGATTGGTCATTTAGACTGATTGATGCCCTGTGGGCTTACCGCACTGCTTACAAGATTGTTCTAGGCATGTCACCCTATCGGCTAGTCTATCGCAAGGCATGCTATTTTCTAGTTGAAATGGAATACAAGACCTTTTGGGCCATAAAGACTTTAAACTTCAATTTGAGAATGGCCAAAGAGAATAGGAAGCTAGAAATGAATGAATTGGAAGAGATTCGAAGAGATGCGTATGAGAGCTAAAATTTCAAAAGAGAGGGCTAAGATCTTTCATAACAAATCCATTACAAGAAAATCCTTTGAGTCTGGGCATAAAAGTGCTCTAATACAATTATCATCTCTCCATCTTTCAAGGTCAATGGCCAAAGTCTTAAGCCATTCTTTGAGGGGTTTGAAGGTTAAGGGGTGAAGGAAGATTTGATGGATCCAGTCTACCCGGACTTGTTGGAGGAATAACTATTCATAGGTCTTTAATGTACAGTCATTTTTACTTACTTCATTTGTTTATGTTTACTTACTTTATCTTTGCGTATAATGTTGTTTTTCTTAGTTGCGGATATTGATGTTTTTGTCAAAGCTCAAGTGCGAGGTGTTCTCTAACCCTACTCACCTTTTTACAATCCTTCATTGCATATCATATCTTTTTTGTTGCATTGAGGTCAATACATGAATCAAGTTGGGGGGTGAGGTGCCTCATTTATATAATATGCCAATGTTTGTGGAAATTTTTATTGATAATACTAATTTTGGTGGTGAAAATTCACTTTTCACATATCATATAGATTTTTGTTCACAATAGTTGTAAATTATGTGAAAATTTTGAAAAATTTTGTGAAAATATCTGAATGTTGACCTGTATTTCCTTATTAAGAGTGTTATGAGTTTGTTGATACGTTGATCTTTGCTTTGAATTTTGATTACATGAGCACATTCTGAAGTTCATCCTATGCTTCAGTATCACTTATGCGTTTGCTTTTGAATTCACTAATATGTACACCTTGAATGTGTAATTTCATTAATTTATGGATTGAGTTCACATTTTAGTGCTTGACATGAATAGTGGAGATGAGTAAAAACTCATGAGAGCTTTATTGTCAATCCTTATTGGAGGGAACTTACATTTACTCATGGAACAAATTTTTTAAATTCAAAATGTGTTCAATAATCTCATTATGTTGTTTTGGTTAGGTGCATTTGGGTAGTTGATTGACTTTGTCTTGATATGTACAATGCTCTCCATGCCTATCTAGAAATGATCTTAGACCATCTTTGATTTGCTTTGAGTCTTTGCCCTTTTCTTGTGGAAATTTTATCTCTAGTGTCGTGATTGAGCCTAAATTGTAAATTCATTTTCGTGCCACACATTTGACCAAGCCAGTGAAAAATGATAAAAATCAACCTCACATTGGTTGTTCCTAGAGCTGAATATGAGTGATCATAAAAGAGAAGGAATTATGTTGCGAAAACTGAACAAAACGTTAAAGCTAAACGAAAAACAATGAATGATCCACGAAAATGAGAAAAATGGAGTGAAAAGAAGAAAATAATGACAAAAGAAAAGGAAAATGTAAAGGAAAAGAAAGAAAAGAAACAAAGAGTGTGGTGATGGTGTTGGATTGAAAATCCCATGAAAAGGGAGATGTTTTTGAAATAAAAGTCATTCACGCGGAACAACCCTCTTTGTTATCCTATATACTTCATTTTATTTGCCTTAATATCACCTCAAGGCTCCATTATAACCCATGAAAGTCCTAAATGATCTAGAGAAGCATGGGAGATGCATAAGTTTAAAGAAAAAGAGAAGTTAGTCTGCTATCTAATGCCCTAGCATTCCTTTCATGAGATTATGCCAAAGTTGTTTCACTTTCATGCATAAACTTGATTTTTGGATTATATGTGAGCATACTTTGTTTTGTGCCCAAGTTTCCATCGCACATATACATATCCAAAGCACGCCAGAATAACTAGAGTGTGATTCATTGTTGAGTGATACCTTTAGTGTCGTTGCATCGAAGCTTAATTTGGATAGCCAAAGTGAATGTGAATTTCGTTGTGTAAATGCTTAAATTGCATGTCCATTGCACACAAACATTAGTTTGAAAATGAATGTTTAGGTGTATACTCTAGACTAGCATTTAAAGGCATAATGATGCTCATGTGTCCTTGGTTCGGGCATTAGAACGACGTGTTAGGGGGCTCTATGCTTAAAGAATGGGTGAATATTGCTTAACTTTCGATATTTGATAATATTTAGGAATGCCCTTGTGATTTGAAATCATGTTTTATAGTTTGGATATTCATTTTGGTAGTTAAATTTGAAATCCATGTTTGGTAGTTTGAAAACATCAAATCATAAATCATGTTGCAATTTCGGAAATGACTTTGGGCATAATCAATCAATTGTGGTTCATATGTGTGGTTCAAGTTTTTAATAGGTTAGATGTCATAGATAGGGTGTTGAAATGTTTTGGAGTTGAGGAAAGTTGTTTTGGATGTGAGTTTTGGAGCAAAGGAATGATTTTGTAACAAAGGCAAAACCTTCTGGAAGGTTCTCATCGACCTTCCGAAAGGTTTTCCTTACTAGACAGTGCTGCCCCAATAGTGAGCAAAACCTTCTAGAAGGTTTTGATTGACCTTCTGGAAGGTCTTACCCAGAAGCCTAAAAACGAGGGTTTAAGTTAGATTTTATATTTTGCGAAACCCTTCATATTTCCCCCAAATCTCAAGCTCCCAAGCTCTTTCCTCTCCTTCTACTCTATTCCAATCTTCAAAACACTTCACCCAAGCTCCAATTTCTCACTTTTCTCTTGATTAGGGTTGATTTTTGAGTGGATTATGGCCTAAATTTTGGGTGTTCTCTAAAAAATCCATAGGTCTCCAAAATCTTCCAAATTCTCAAAGTTCTTTGTGATTTTCTTCAACTCTCTACATTCTCTTGCCATGGCTTGTTTGGGAAAGGCATCTCTTGACATGGTTGAGCCCTTCGAATGGGTTATGATGTGGATTTTGACAATCCTTGGTGTTGGGGCATTGTTATCCATCATGCACCTCACCAAGAGGATGGGCAATGAGACCCCACCACCTATAGGCACTAGCTCCCGCAAGAGGACCGGAGAAGGTCCTAGCAGCCAAGATAGGGAAAAAAGGAGAACTAAAGCAAGACAAGATGCACAAAGACAACAAATTGAGGAAAAAATGTCACGTGCGAGAGATATGCGGTTAAAATCTCTCTTGGACCAAACGATGAGGTCGTGAGAGTGATCGAGGCACGTGGGTTGAATATATGGTTTGAGGAGGTTAAAGAATGTAATTTGGGGATGTGTATAGAATTCTACAAGAAGTTATTGGTGTTTGGCGAGGATGGGTGTATGCTAAGGAAAAATGTGTGGGAAAAGACCTTCAAAGTGACCCCTGATATGATTGCCATTGTGATGGGATATGAGAGGCCTCCCCTGACTACCCCAGTCTACCCAAACAACATTGAAGGGAGTAGGACTCTCATAGACTATGTGGGGCTCACCTACGAGGACCCGACCACCTTCAAAGGAACAACTCTGGTTGGGGGCTTCAAGCACTCTTACTGGGTAATGAACAAGGTTCTTCATTACAATATGATGCCCCGGGGTTTGGAGAAGAGCCCGAACATCAAAAATCTTGCCTTCCTCCATGCATTTATTATGGGCAAGGTAATTAATGTTGCACTGATGATTTGGGAGGAGATGCGGGAATTCGGCAAGGCTGCAAAGTTGAAGGGAAATCTCCCCTTCGGGAGTCTTGTCACCTGTTTGTCTGACCGCGCCAATGTAAAGCACGATGCTCATGATATTATGCTTCCTTAGGAGACTAAAGCCATCGGAAAGTCAAGCAGCAACAAGAGGGCTGCCAGGACTGGGCGAGAGAGGTCTAGAGCGTCGGGGCCAGAGCCATCTGCTGCAAGGCCATCCACATCAGCACCTCCTACACCTTCCCCACCCGCACCATGTCACAGTGTATGCACGCACTGGAATCGACTATGTACGTGTTGTCGATTATGGTGATGCGATTATTCTAGCATACGCTCCTGGGTGAGCCTATCTCTGGTGGACCTCTAATACCTCCTGCTGGACCATCGACCACTACTCCTATACCTTCTACTACTGTGGAGGTGGGAGATGACGATGATGACGAGAATGAGCAGATTGAGTCTAAGGGAGAGACTGAGGAGGAGGATGCCTTTGATGAGGATGATGATTAGGATAGCTTTTGTATTTTGTTTCTTTTGATTTGAGGATGTACAATTAGGGTTAGTCCTGTCAGCCTAGTAGAAATGTCTCTAGGTTTTGGGTCATTTTGTTTTGAAACTCTAACCCAGTGTAATGAACTTTTCAAAGTGATCAATGAAAATACGACAATTGTTACATTTTATCATTGCCCAAGTCTATTTTTAATTGTAATTTGATTTTTGCATTTTGAGTGTTTGGAGATTTACTTGTTTGGATGGATGTTGTTGTAGTTTATATCTTGTGGCTTAAAGTGAATGTTTGCTAGGGACTAGTAAAACTCAAGTTGGCGTGTTTGATTAGCACAAAACATTGCATATATTGTATGTTGTTATGCCCTTTTTAAACTTGCTTTTGTTGTGAAATTGGGGATAAATGTTGTTAATCTATGTTTTAATGAAATCTTGCGTGAATGTAGGTGTAGAATTGAAAACGATTAGATTTAAGCCCCATTGAAGTGTTTGAAGTCAATGAAGATGAGGGGATAGCTTAAAGGAAGGATTGGAAACTGAAGAAACCAAGAAAAGGGCAAATTGGAAGCAAACCTTCCCGAAGGTTTGCACTTGGTCTACCTATTCACTGCCAAAACCTTCCATAAAGTTTTGTCTACTGAAATGAACCTTCAAGAAGGTTTTCATTGACCTTCCAGAAGGTTTTGCTTACTGGACTACTGTTTTAATTGTTCCTGCACAAACCTTCTGGAAGGTTTACATCGACCTTCTGAAAAGTTTTGCCCAGACAGCCTACAACTCAAGCTCTACTATTTGGGGGTCCCACCTACACCTCACTTTTCCCCACTTGTCTTCTGACATCCCTTATACATCTACATGCCTCCCATCACCCATGCTTGGACTTTGGAGGCAATGGAATTAATGAGGAGGAGAGAGAAGAGACAAGCTAGGGAAGTGTAGACTAAGCCTGTCCTAGCTTGCCCAATGCCATCCAATCAGCCTCCTATGGATGGGAGGTTTTCACACACCTAGAGAGAGCTCCATGGACGAAAATGGAAGCATTCATTGAGTATTATTCAGATTGTATTGCATTGTTGAGAGAGAAGCTCTTGGAAAAAGATATAGTTTTAGTGAGAGAAGTGAGATTTTTGCATTTTCTTTACCCATTTTCACTTGTAATCGTCTTGAATACTCTTGTAAGCTTCATTTACTGTATTTAATGTCATTTATTTCAAGTACATTGCAAGTTTAGTTACACTTGTTAGATTCTACCGTTGTTATATGGATTTTCCCTCATTTCAAGCTTTTGAAATGGGAATTAAATTCATTTCTTCATAGTTTAAGTTTTCTTGCATTAATTTAAGTTCCAATCTTCATTTCCTCACAATGCCTCCTTATTTCATTTATGTTCTTGCATTAAATACGAGTATCTAAGCTTTAAGTTGGATAATCCAAGGTAGAATTCCTCTTGGGTATGCTAAGTCAACTCTTTTTCATTCCTCCTCGTAATGTAAGATGATTTGGTTTGACTAAGTTGAGTATGGACATGGTTGTGAGTTCTTGATATACCGTAGACTTGTCACAGGGTATGCTTGAATCCTTACCTCCATTTTAGTCCCTCGCTTCCTACGAATCAATCAAACATCTAGGCACCATTGGAGGAAGGTCTTGAGTTCATTTGGCATTCCCATTGGAATGACTTCTTTGGATTAGCCAACACTTGTTTCCATTTCATTTTCATCAAGAACACAATTCACCAAAACTCAAACATCAAAGTTTTTTACACTTTTCCTTTTTACCAAAATTACCTTCAAAACAATTCACCTCCTTCCCTGATGAGAAAACCTTGGAATACGAACTCCAAGTAAAATACGACACTCAAAAATATCTCTGCACTTGGGGAGCACTTTTATTCACACACACACACATTTCATTCACACACCCGTTTTCCCATTTATTGCATTGAACTTGAGTGAGAGTGACACTCACCCACACACAAAAGCCATATACACATTGAGGGTTCATGTTCAGAGATTAGGAATGACGAAACAATTCAAGCACATCACCCAATCAAAATCATGCTCCTAGGAATTGGTAGCCTCCCTCAAGGTGATAGGAGAAAGCTTCATAGTAACGGGATGGGAGCCCAGGACTTGTGTGTCGAACATGTTTGTGAAGAACTGGTTGAAGAGGATGTTCAACTGATTGAAGTGTTTTTTGTTTGGACTTGAATCAGTTGAAGATGTGTTGAACCTATTGAATACCATGCAGTATCTAACAAAAATCAGTTGAATAGGTTGAACCTTTCTTCAACTGGTTGAAGTGTATGCAACATCTTCGCATAGTTCTGATGAACTGAAAGGTTCAACTGGTTCAAGCCTTTCCTATATCTTGATGAATTGGTTGAAGTGGTTCCTTTTTTTCTTCTGATTTTTCCTCTTCTTGTCCTCTGGTTCAACTCCTCTTCATTCCAATGCTTTCTCATGCCCTTTTGCTTAATTCCAACATATTCCTCTTCCCCTTCTTTTACAAACCCTAATACACACAATTACTGCAATCTTAACTCAATTCAAAGAATTAAACATTAAGCACTTGCATAAAATGGATGGAATAAACTATAAAATATGTAATGTTATTAACTCAACATTTATCTACCAAAAATAGATAATTAAAAGAGGATATCTACCCTAAAAGTCAACTAGCTACTTTTTCAAAGGCCCATTACATGATACGTTACCATTGAGCGTGATGATACCAGTTGATATAGGAAAAATTAATTACAGTAATGAGAAAGCTTTAGGGACTCTCCACCTTTCAAAGTATTACCATTGGTAGATCTGGTAAGCTCTGACAATATTGGGAAAGATGAGAGCAAGGCTAATCCTAGAACTAGCTCTCCCCACCTAGCCAACACATGGAATAAAGAAGATGAATAACATTATCTATAATTAGAATGAAAAAGGACCCTCAAGATAAAGCCAACACCACATCTAGAGGGGAAAATCCATTAGAAGGCAGAATATTCAAAGTGATCTCAATCCCTTACCGAGCTTTTTGGGGAATTAAAAGACTCTCCCAAGAGGAGGAGTCATTCCTTCTACTCGGGAGATCTGACTCCTACCAATGAAGGAGTCCTATGAAGATAAGGGAGAAAACACGCCACGAATAAAAGGAAACTTAACCTCCTAGAATAAGGGGAGGAGCCTAGAGATCACTACTTAACTGCCACATGTTCAAAAAATACTATAAAAGGGATCCTAGGGGTAGATTAAAGGTACACAAGATCTATCTTTGCATATGCCTTGAGAAATTTTCCAACAAACGCTAACTTAAGCATTATAAGGGTCGACTCCTGGTCCTCCCTTTTGGTCTTTGAATTATTTTTAGGTCTTTTCACCTAGCAAAAACCTCATTTGGAGTTTTAGAGAGCTAAATCAACACTACCAGAACCTGTTAAAATCATTTGGAAGGGGGTCAAGGAGCAAGGGGCGCCTCATCAACTTGCGTAATGATTAGGTAGATTTTTGCCCCAACAATTTGGCCCATCTATGGGAACAATGACGAGCATGTAATATTGCATATTTAACGGCCACATTACATGAATTTTAACTTAACTTTGCGTTTAATTACTTAAAGTTTGTCGAATTTATGAATAATGTGAAATTTTTGATGTTGCAAGTAATCATGGGGTAAATGATGGCTTTCGGAACCCTACAATTAAGGATGGATGAGTGGTAAAGAGATAGAGGCATTACATGAGGATTAGGAGGCTTTAAAGTGAAATAAATCAAGGAGTTAACGGTACTTGGTATCATAGGTACCAATATCTAAGCCTACTAGAATTTTGGTACTGGCACTCGCACCAGTTGGTATTAGTATCCCAGTATTTTTCATTTTGGACCATACTCCACTTCAAAACTGAAAAGTGCAGAGCGTAAAAGTTTTAGATTTGGATGTCCTCTATCTTGTGTCAAAATTTGAGCTTAATCGGACAGTAGGATCAAAAGTTAAGACAAATTTACAAAAACTAGTCCTAAGCTAGCATCCCCCTTATGACCTACCGATAGAAGGCAACCAAAACCTACCGGTAGAAGACCTTACTGGAAAAAACCTACCAGTAGTTTTTCTTACACTCTACCGATAGGTTTTGCCCAGATTTATCAAACAACTGCATACATGACTCCACCTACTCTGAGGGCCCACCTCTTGTCATCCAAACCACACCCTGACATATTTGACACCCCATGAAGCTATCCTAAACCCTAAAGTTAGATTTCAAGTGAGAGAGAGGGGAGAAGCAAGAGAGAGAATATGGGGGTTGGGAAAGCATGGAAGGAGCATGTTTGGCTTAGTTTTGCTTGTTGAAGTATCCAACCTCTCCCCACTCATTGGAAGTCAGTTCACATAGGCTAAGGAGGACGGTATGGATGAATTTTGAGACGTCTTACACCATTATTCAGTTTTTACATGCTTTTAGAGAGAGAAGCTCCAAGGTAGATAATGTTTTAGAGAGAGAAAGTTAGGTTTTCACATTTTCTTCACCATTTTCATTGTAGTAAGCTTTATATTACTTGTAATCTTTCCCTTTTTCACTTCAAACTCTTTTATTCCAGTTGTAATAAAGCTTAGTCAAGTGTTTTGTATTTCCATTTTCTACATTTGGGTAATTTTACTTTCAAACTTTGTAATTTGGGTATGAATGATTTTACTCTTGTAGTTTAAAACTTTTATTGCATCAATACAAGTTTCTTGCTTCATTTCATTTCAATGTCTCTTTACATTATGTTTGTTCTTGCCTTTACTATGAGTAGCTAGACTTTTAGTTGGCTAATCCAAGGGAAATTTCCCCTTGTGTATGTGAAATTGACTTTCTTTCATTCTTCCTCGTAGTGCAAAGTGTTTGGTTTGACTAGATTGATTGTAGACGTGGTTGTGGGCTCTTGATACAACATAGACTTGTCACAGGGTGTGATTTTGTCCATCACATCCACATTAGTCCCTCACTTCCGACAAATCAATCAAACATTGAGACACCATTGGTTGAATGAATTGAGTTGGTTTGACATTCCCATTGGAATGACCTCTATGGATTAGCCAACCTTGCTTCCTTGCATTTTTACCAATACATAACTCACCAAAACACAATTTATAGGATTTTCCAATTTTCATTTTGTTACAAATCACCCTTCCAAAACATTTGACATTTTCTTCCCTGAGGAGACGACCTTGGAATATACCCATTCCAAGTTGAACACGACATTGCAAGTCTCTCTACCCTTGGGAGTACTTTTGCACACACACATGCACACACGGATTTCTCCATTACTTGCATGGAACCCGAGGGAGAGTGGCACTCACCAACTTCTATAAGCCATAAACACATAGTTCAGGTTTGTGTTTGGAGATTAGGGAAAATCATTCAAGTAAACAACTAGATATCTCCAACGTTTTCTACAAATCATTGAAGAAAAATTGTTGATGATGATTACGAGATCAATGGATATAACCAAAGATGATCCTCAAAGAGAGTAGAATTCACAAGGAGTGAATGAAGGAGACAATTAGGACTGAGAGCCACCATGGGCCATCAAGCGATAAGAGGATCAAAGGGTGCTCAATTTGGAGAGGAACTATAACAGACTAAACCAAACCATCAAAGGCTTGGTTGAGCAAAGTAAAAAAATCCTTCAAGCCCTTGTTGGCAAGCATTTCCAGTAGCCATGATGAGCCTCTCATTCAGAAGAAACCAAAAAGATCCAAAAAGGGATGTATGGGACTAACTTAGTCAAAATGATACCCTTTACCAACAAGAATAAAATGCATCTCTAGACCAGAAATTCAAGGAGGTTAATGACCGGATTGGTGATGTGCTTAACATTGTCAAAGCTAGAGCTACAGAAACTATGGAAACTCTAGACCAACGCCTTGAATCCCTATTCTCACATGATGTCACACATTATCCACTACCATCTAAATTCTAGTTGCCTTCAATAGAAAATTTTGATGGAAAGAAGGATCATTTGGATCATTTGAAAAATTATAAATCTTTGATGCCACTTCATAATATTCCAGATCATATCATGTATAGAGCATTCCTTACCACCCACAAGGGAACGACTCAGCTCTAATTCAATAGACTCTCCCTAGGGCTACCATATTTTTTGTGAAACTTAGCAAATCTTTTCTTTCTCACTTTATTGAAGAAAGAACACCTTGCCACCTATCTCTTGAATCTCAAGAATACAAAGGGAGAATCACTTCAACAGTTTATGGCAAGGTTTACGAAAGAGTCACTATTGAAAGAGAATGGTGACGACAAGTAGCCCCGAGTGTAATCATGGGTGATCTAACCTGATTTATGTCATACACCCAAGTATAAGTGATTAAATTATAATATTTTTAGTTTAAGTCCAAGTTTGAACCCACAGGGACCTAATTGTTGGGATCCAAAATAGAAACGGTGAAATTGTCATAAAAGTAGTGTGCAATGGAATAGCTTGTGGCGTGAGCTTAGAACGGTCAAAAGAAACACTTAACTAAAACTTTAGAAAGACAATAATAAAAGGGTAATCCCATTTTACTGGAAAGTTAACTGGTAGGTTTGGTGTATATTGAACCATAACACAAAAAAACTAATTAGATTAGGCAGAAGGTCTCTATACCATGCATCAATCAAATAACCCTAGTAAACCAGAAGGCAAGCCATTCAGAAGTTTTATTACATTTATTCAAGCGATAGGTTGATGATTCATTGAAGACGGAGTTCCAGTTTATGCGTTGAATCAAAAGCATTGGCTATGACAAGATTTAATTTAACCCGAGTATGCCCAATCTCTCTTCAGTTACATAAAGCTCAACTACGTACATCACTGTATCATGCATGAAAGATATAATAATTATAGATAGTATGGTACATAGCATTAAGTACTGCCCAATGTTCATAACTATGAGCTTATTATAAATATAATCATCCATCAATTAAGGGAGGTATGAACATTAGAGCGTAAGTGAAACATTTGCATTTCCATAATATAAACAATACTACACATGTGTTCATGCTTTACCGAAGAGTATAAATAGACTACTCACGTCTTGTTGCTATAGATGAGCAAAAGGAGTGAAATAATCTCATTACAACTGAAAAAAATACAAAATAAATCCTTCCCCGAAGGTTAGCTGAAACACTGCCACTCTTATTACTCTTTAGTACACAAAAGTGAGAGAGGTTCAACCCTCCACGTAGAAAGGATAAACACAAATGTAGAAGTAGAGACAATTCTGACTAGAAAGTGGTTTTGGAAGGGTCTCGCTTCTCTTTTTCTCTCTTGCTCATTGTCTGGATTGAGCTCTGGGAGAATCTCCTGACAATGAAGCTGAGGTAGCCTACTTATAAGCACTGGAGGAGGCTATTGAGGCGGCAGACATCTGCCTGACCAATAGGAGGGTTTGTTACATCATTGAACCAATGGGGTGACGAGAGAGAACTATGGCAATTTAAGCATCGTCTACACGCCACCACCACTGTCCGGATGGTGGCTTTTCTCTAGATCTTGCATGCTAGACAACCTTTGCTTGATGTAATAAAGTAGTAATTACACTTGTCTCCCCTTCCTTATTTAGCTTGTACACTATATCCCTCTTGTATTTCGTATTTTCGCCCAAAACCTTGCAAAACATCAAACTTCCGCATTAACCTTAATTTCTCATAACTTAGTTATTTTCACCTAATTTATGCACACAATTGACTTTAAAACTTAATTTATTAAGACACTATTTAGGGTTAATCAATGGGAGGACTTCAGCCCTCCAGGTTCCTGTTCTCACTCTCTAAGGCTCCACCTACAAGTATGACATAAATCCTTTCCCAAGCTTAAAGCCACATGAATTCAAAGGATGCCTTGAATGCTAGAAATGGATTAGAGGACCACCCTTCCAAAAAACGAGCGAAAAGATCAGGAGAAGCCTGACAAGGCTAATAGTTCCAAGAAAGGGAAGACAGATCGTGTGCCCAAAAGAGAGGTTAGGACCTCACTTTTCACCAGGAATGTATCAAGGATACACCTCTCTCAATGTCACGGTTGATCAAGTCCTTTTATAGATACAAGATGATAACATACTTAAATGATCTACAAAGCTCAGAACACCTCCCTACATAGAATACTACATCACTCGCAAGGACCAAATAGAGGAGCTAATCCACCTAAGCCATTTGGGAAGGTTTATGGGTAGAAATTGGAGAGAGGACAACACTTCTCCCACAGAACCTTGTGAGTATCAGCAACTGCTACTGTAAATAAAAATCATCTCTGGAGGATTACTTGCTGGAGGAGAAATTAGCTCTGCCAAAAGGGCTTATGCCAAAAAGGGCTTGATTAGAAGTTGAACTTGGTACATCTGGGGAAGGTACCCCATAAAAGCCCACCTACCAGTTTTACGGATAAGGACCTCAAAGAAATTTGCTTCCCGCATGATCACCCCTTGGTAATTTCTATCATTGCCTCACACCATACTAGACAAAGGGTCCTAATCAATAGTAACAGCTCAATAGATATAATTTTTGTCAATTCCTTTGATCAGTTGGACATTAGAAGGCACAACTTTAGACCAATTAGAGCTCCTCTGATTGGCTTTTCAAGAGAGAAGGCCTATCCGTTGGGAGTGGTATCCATCCCGATCACCTTGGGTAAACCTCCCAATTAGATTACTCACTTGGTGGATTTCTTGGTAATAGATTGTCCTTCTGTCTACAACGTCATTCTGGGGTGACCAACCCTCAATGCACTAAAAGCAGAGCCTTCAACATAGAATCTCCACCTTTGCTTCCTAACCAAAGAGGTAATAGGTGAGATAAAGGGACATTAGGTCATTGCCAGAGAATATTATGTGGCCTTAAACAAAAATAGCCATACCGTGGAGATGTGCCAGGTATATAATCTCAATCTAAGATATCCGGTGGAAGTGGAAAAATCTCATCTCATGAAGTAATTGACCCCCAATGGTCTCAGGAGAAGCCCCGGATAAAGTAACATGCATAGCGTCAGGCCTCCCCCTCCCACATCAGAGGTAAATCAAGGTATTCTTGGGCACTAACTCAGATGTGTTCGCTTGGGGACACAAGGATATGCTAGGAATTGACTCCCAGGTGATGGCCCCCAATCTTAATATGGATCTTTTATTTAAGCCAATCCAATAGAAGATGAGAGATTTTGCCCCCGTAAGTGCCAAAACTATTGCAGAAGAAATAGGAAAGCTTATATAGGCAAAGTTGGTCAGAGAAGTCCATTATCCTAAGTGTATGGTGTTGGTCAAAAAAAACAACAACGGAAAAAGGAGGTTATGTATAGAATTCATAGACCTCAACAAGGCTTGTCGAAAAGATTGCTTCCCTCTACCTAGGATTGACCTGTTGGTAGATGAAATAGCAGGTTTCCAACTCTTGAGTTTCGTGGATGCCTTCTTAGGATACAATCAAATTCGTATACATCCAAAAGATCAAGAGAAGACATCTTTGGTTACAGAGCAACGAATATACAATTGATTCGCACTTTTTAGTGTTTCTAAATTATATTATATTATACACCTAAGTACAAGTGGTCAAATTGTAGTTTTCTCAGTTTTAAGTCCAAGTATCGATCCCACGAAGAGTTTTCAGTAATTTAGACTATCAAATAAATAAAAATAGTAAAGTTGTTATTTGAAGCAGTGTATCATATGATAGCTTGGGATGTGAGCTTAGATTGATAACTAGTTTAATGAAATAGAGAAAATGAGACAAACCTGTTAATGACAATTAAATAAAGTGCAGAGATAAGCTTGTAAAGGATAATATAAAAGATACCCTTTAGTTTAAAGATTCAATATGCTTTATATTGGTTAAATACTGGAAATGCTACCTTACCACAATTAACTCCCATTTTACTGGAAAGTCAAGTTGTAGGTCTGATGTATATAAACCATAACACAACAACTTCTTCGGTTAGCCAGTGGTATTAAATCATAACATAGCAACTTCTTAGGTTAGTCGGTTATAGATGTGTCAATTGATTAATCCAAGCAAACCAAAAGGACAAGCCATTCATGAGTAATACTTGAATTATCCAATTGATCTCGTGATTGTAAATGCGTACAAAATAAACCATAACACAATAACTCCTTAAGCTAGTTGGTGGTATTATATCATAACACAACTTCTTCTTAGGCTAGTTGGTTATAGATGTGCAAATTCACGAATTTGAGTGATCTAAAAGGACAAGCATTCACGAGGAATACTTGAATTACTCAATAGGTCATCTATGATATATATATATACCAGTTAAATATCCTCAGAGTTTCGATGGAGGACAAGTCATACCAGTAGGAATTCCATGGTTGTGTGATTGGAAATATAGTTATATATAATATTTAAACAACCCTAATAACCCAAAAGGACAAGCCATTCAGGAGGATTATTTAGGTTTTGTACCATGCATCAACAGAACATCCTCAGCGTTCCGGGGGAGGACAAGTCATACCAGTAGGAACACACTGGTTATTTAACTAGCAGATTATGAGGTTCCTGGTAAAAAGGATGCACAATCCTGGTGTCTCACATCGGCTAGGGAGAGGGATTTGTTGGGCTTTATATGTAAGCCCCTAGTCCTTACTTGGCAAGACGCATTTTTCCAGGGATACTGGGAGAAACAAATCTGTGAGGGTCAGTGGGCCCAAAGCGAAAAATATCTTGCCACGTGGGGGGTGTTATAGAATGGTATCAGAGCCGACTCTAGCCTGGTTCGAGGGTGGGCCCCTATCGTGCTCGCGTGTGGGCGGGAGGTTACTGGTAAGTATGTCTGTGCTGCACAGGGACGTGCAGCCCTAAGGGGGTGGATTGTGAGGTTCTTGGTAAAAATGATGCACAGTCCTGGTGTCCCACATCTGCTAGGGAGAGGGAGTTGCTGGGCTTTATATGTAAGCCCCTAATCCTTACTTGGCAAGACGCGTTTTTCCAGGGATACTGGGAGGAACAAATCCGTGAGGGTCAGTGCTCCTAAAGCGGACAATATCTTGCCACGTGGGGGGTGTTACAGAATTTGTAACGACCTAAATACCACCCTAGACGGCATTGACGACATTACATTCTAAAACCATTTACATCAGGAGAGCATCAACAAAATCCATCAATAAATAAATTTCATTCTTCATATATATATAATGTCTACAACATTATCCCAAAAGAATAGACCCATTTTGGCCTTTACATTCCAACAACTAACTAATGTAGCACAGTTGAAATCAAAAGAAAATTAGACTTCACAATGTCTCCAAAGAATTTTCTAGTCTAGTACAAAAGAATGTGTCGCTCTAAGCGTTCACCTCGAGATCCACATTCCCGTCTAGCTGAGTCTCCCAGTGTACAGGCTCCTCGACTCCCAACTCCTACTCAAGAGTATAATCTGAGAAACATTAGTTGTAGGGGTGAGCACGAAGCTCTGTAGGAAAATTCTTCCAAACCCGAACAAGGTTTAGAAGAGCATATAAAAGCGGTCGGTCTCATTTTTTATAAATATCATATACAATTTTGAAATAAAGGACATTTTAAATAGATCTCAAGTTTATGAACAACAATAAAGTTAAACAGAGAGGTGAAACCAACTAACACAATGAGCCATACAATTTCCAAAAGTAAACCAATAACCCACACATGATATAATATTGTTCTCTTTGGCATGAGCATCCTTACAAGAAACCTCTCACCCTCAAGGTTTTGTTTCTCAAGCATCCTTACAAGGAACCTCCCAAGAATACCAAATATTGTCCTCTTTTGGCATGAGCATCCTTACAAGGAACCTCTTGAGAAGGAATGAGAATCCTAACATGGAACCTCTCACTCATGTTCATCCAAACAACCATTCAAGAAGTATAATACCACCAACTATCTCGATTATCCAACCTATTCTCTCAAACCACAAGTAACTCCAAAAATCCTCAAATTTTCACATGTGAAAATTTCAAATAGAACAATTAAAGAAAAACATACAAGAGATCATTATCAATATCATTTTATTACTCAACACAAAGCACTAGAGTTTTCAAAACCAAGTTTGAGTGAATATAGAGAGAGAAGATCATATTTCTAAAAAACTAGGGTTTTTGATTGCTCTCTAGCCATTCCTTTGTTCAACACATGATAAAGTTTGCAAGAATATTAAAAAACAAGGAACCCATAGCAAGTACATATCATTAAGAGTCAAATCATACATATACAATAACCCTAGCATCAATGAATAAGAATGGAAGAAAACTCCTACCTTGGCCTCTTGAAAAGCTAGGTTTTGATTTACTCCAAGGGGCAAATCCCCTCAAATCTTGTGTTTTTCTCTTCATTTCTTTCTCTTTTATGTTTCCTAGGGTTAGAGGTGTTGAAACAAGGTTAAAAGAGACATCCTAATGTATTTATAGGGAAGAAATGGGGCTAAGATCGCGACTTTTAAACTGTCAGACCTCTTTTGGCAGTTCCGGAGCACAATTCCGGAACGGTAAACTCACTAGACCAAATAGTTCCGGAACACAGTTCCAGAACGGTTTGCGCAGTTTCGCCTATTTCCTCTGTTTTTCATTTTCAATCATCTCCAAACTCTTCCAAAATCAACTCAAACTTATACAACATACACTTGTACATTAAACATAATTGACATAAGTTCTATTACAAACTATTTCATATATTCACGAGTTAAAATCAAGTTTTTAACTAATATTTATAATATTAGCATTTACTACGGTTATAACCCATGTAGTTCATTTCTACACCATTACATATATTAAATTACTAAAAAATATATCATTATATTACTTTTAAACATGTGGGGGTTTACAGGTTGATGATACACCGATGACATAATTTTAGGCACAACACTGAAACTACGTACATCGTTGTATCATGCATGAAGTGCACATTAATAATATATAGATAAATATACGAATAAAACATTAGCATTTTTATAATCTAACCGATAATATACATATGTTCACACTTTACTAAAGGGTATAAACTTCTACTCACACCCATTGCTATCGACAAGCAAGGAGTGAGGGTATTCATCATTACAATTAAAATTAAAACACAAACTATAAAACTTCTTTCACAAGGAACAACTAAAGCACAACCACCTTTATCATTAATAAAAACAACAAAGTGGCGGTAGTTCAATTATTCGAATAGAAATATACAACAGAAATATAGAAATACAGAGTAGCGGGTGGAGTGTAGGGCAGACCGACTTTGTCTTGGCTTTTCGTTTTCTCTTTTTCTTTCTCTCTTTCTTTCTTTCTTTCTTTCTCTATTTCTCTCTTTGGTGGCCAGCTAGACTTGGCATGGAATGAAGAATGAAAAAGAAAGCACCCTTATTTATAGGGATGAGGGAGGAAAATGGCCAAGGTGGTTGTCCAGATGGTGGAGCCTTGCAATGGTGTCCATATGTCGCTTCTTGGGACTTCCTGGGATCATTTTACACTTTGGTCCTTTGTTGTTTCTAGATTCTATGCATTGTTCCTTGTAGTTTTTGTCAATTTCACATTTAAACACTGAAATTTCAAATATAAAACTGGTAATGCCCTAGTTTACGCACAAAACCCTAATTGACCCTAATTGATAAGTTTGAGTTAGTTTATCTTACCAATTTGATTACTTAATTGTTTTAAATTACACACTAGTTAGGGTAAACACCCCCAACTTAAACTTTACTAGTCCCAAGTAAAATAGAAAAATTATTTCACAAAAATCAAAATAAAATACAAACAAAGGTAAAATCATTTTCGTAGATTTTTTTACAATTGCATTTAGCATATGCAACAAGCCATTCAACCCCTAGGTGATCCCTAGTGGAAGAGTTTTTTCTCATGAAGGTTTTCAGTAAAGCTACTTACAAACTTCAGTAGTTAAAAGTTTATAATTCATATTTTTCACAAGTAAAATTGAATCAGTATTCTTGTGTATTGCTGAAATACTTCCTTATTCTGATCACTATAAGAGTAACACACGTTAGTTGTAACATTATCTATATATTTTTATAAAAACTTGTGTGTGTGTGTGTAATGATTTCTTTTATAGTAGAAATTACTCAAAAAATATTACCATCTTTCATGGTAGTCATGATGTCAATCCTTTCCTGAAATGCACTCAGTAAAGAATACATATTCGTTATAGTGACTACTCTCTTATTTGTTACATGTGATTAGAATATTGTTAGCAAAGTAAATAATATCATATATAAGTATCTGAAGAACGGATATTTGAATAAAATTGGAATTAGATATAATCTCGTGACTGCATATCAACACTATATCAGACATATTATCAACATCCTCCATTTATGGATGTATAGGATTAATACAAATATATGATTTTTGAAATCAAAAAGGACTTTCTTTGGGTTATAATATGGTCATGGGTTTAAGGTTTAAGAAATGACATCAGTAGAATTTGATAGCTACCCTCTATATTGTGGCACACCTCTTTCTTAAGGCTTTATATGTTTATACTTTCCATTTTTCACTTTCTAGGCTCTTTTCTTTGGATCGTGGTCTTTCTTTTGCCTTTTTCTTGTCCTTTTCTTCTTTGGATTTCTTTGGAGCTCCCTCTCTCTGCTTTTCTTTATCCTGTTGATTTAAAAGTGGGTGTAAGAAAATTATGTAACATAGGTAAGTTTAATATATTTTCATGTGGCTCGAGTGTTTTTTGGGTGTCATAAAAAAATTTATAATCTTTAGTAGCCGGTGTAACTTGAAAAACTATTACCTGAACAAACACACGTAATTGTCTTTCCCCAATGATACTTGAATTACTATGGAATTCATGGACTAAGCAGTCACAGGAAATAGAGATAAATTTAACATAATCAAGCCATCCACATTCAGCAAGGATCTGTCTTACTCTTATGTTCTCAAAATCTTCATATACTGCTGGTCTTTCAGAAATAATAGTTTTAAGGAGAAAGTGATTATCATACCAAACCTACTGTTTGACATTATCAAACACCACCTTATTGAAGATGTTTCCTGGTCTAAGGTGTTGTGGAGGTGCTTGAGGTTGCGAAGATTGATCCCTTTGTGCTCGGCTTGAAGACCCTCTTGTTCGTCATCTCGAATCTATGTTTTTCTTGATTTTGTCATCAAATACTTCGTTTTAATGGATTGTAATCGATAAATATCTTCAAAATGTTATAGGTAGGTGAATAATTGGCGAATATTTGAAGAAAAATGGTTGAATGTAGCAGATTTGAGGGTTATTCTTTGGAAAATCTCAGTTTTTTCAAATTTTTGGGTTTGCGAGGGAAACTGAACTGAACGGTTTTCTGTCTTGAGAAGATATATGTTAAGGCACCGCCGTCTAGACGCTAGTTTCATCGTCTTGACGGTTCTATCTGACTGGTTTTTGGTTTGTAACTGCAGACTGCTTCTCTGATTTTCTGCAATTGTGCTTTTTTCTCCTGAAAATTCTTGCAGTTCACAACATTAGATATAACTTTAGATATTCTACAAAACGTTGCTAACCACTTTTTTTTTTTTCAAGAATTGGTTGTTTTTATTTTATTTTTATTTGTTATTTCTTATTTATTGATTTTCTAGTTAATCTATTGTTATTTATATTTAATTATAACTATGTACATTTATTCCTAAAACTATACATTTCATTGGTCATGTCTAATCAGTATCAGAACTATCTGGCTCAGTATCCCCAGTGACATGGTTAATTTCATTTCTCAGGTATCTTGTTAACATTGGGGTAGAATAGGATGGCGGCTCAGGATACTCCATACTCTATCCATACCTAATCCACAGTAAACAATTTGATGCTCGTCCTGAAATTGGTTCCGCACACTTATTATATAGTCTCAAATGTTCTACACGACCACATCTTACACAAGCACAAAGACGATTTGTGACGCCCCAAAATTTGGGGGTCTATTGATTACCCATCAACCAGTGGAATACTCATGGATACCGAGTAATTTGATATCACGCCGTTATGCCCTATTTACCGGGGTCCTTAATTTAACAAAAATTGGGCAGAGACTCCTTTGTATGGAAAGCTCTACCCAAAATGCAACTTGTGCAATATACATTCATATGACCCATCTGAGGCCTAATATCAAACAATGACCACACCGGGTCTATTTATGAGTAAATATATGGTCACGGTTCTTTGAATAAGCAGGATTTTGAATCCTTATAGGTGGATGTTGGGGAGAAGTCTAGTGGGTTGAGGTATAGTTCGGTGTCATTTGTACCGCAGTCCATTACTCAAGAAATTGTGGCAACAGTCCATATGAATATTCATAGTCAAGGGGAGATAATTTCAAGCATGTCAAGGGAGGAAATTCAAAAAGCCTTGAAGCTAAGAGGAGTTTATTCAAAGGATGACTACGTCAAGAGGTCTTCTCTTCATGAGCAATCAAGGGGTCTTTACTCTAATGAGGAGGAGGCAGTAGTAGTTCGAGAAGATGATTTCAATTCTTTTGTGGCATCATCTAGAAGGCTACTATCAATATCCAATAAGGTTGAGCTAAAGAAGAAAAGAAAAGAGGAGGAGTTATCTGCTTTGACTGTGGCACTTGATAAAGTCCAACCTGTAATTATGACAAGATCAAAATCAAGATCAAGAACTTTTTAGTTGACAAAGCCAAAGAAAACCTATGGATTTAGACATTATTAGATTTCTTCGACAGATGGAATTTTGTGGATTACATTGCAGCAAGCTATTTAAACCTATTCAAGTTAATAGCCCTGAACTTCAATCATGGATTGTTGCTGCCCAGATGCCATTGTTCACCTTACTGTGCAGCTGGAATTTTTTTGGTAGCTTCAGCAGAACTAGATTTTATGCCGGTTCTTCAATTTTTGCGGCCTGAAATTCCCACTGTTGATGTGACTATGCATCTAGGATTTTTTGGGAATTGCTGTTCCTCATTCAGCTGGATTTTTTTGCTTCAGCTGGAAGCTCATTTTTCTGGACTCTTATCCTTTTACTAGGGGAAATAGTCTTACTCGTAACTGGAGGCAACTTGAATTTAAAAAAGGAGTGTTCAAGAAAGGCGTGACTTCTTGGAACTTTCAATTGGACTTTGTCAAACTTAGAAGGGGACATTGATTGAGTGAGAATTCTTTTTAAAAAATTTACTTTGAGTTGCCTTGGATCCCACCATGTGGAGATAAATTTTTGGAAGCTAATGGAGGCTTGGGTGGATGCATTTCAAGCCATAATTTTTTTACAAAGCAATTTGCTTTGAGTTTACATAAATTTGGGACCCACCATTGGAAGGATTCTTACGTAAAGGAAGATGAATTCGAAGCAAGTGGGAAATGGGTCCCACCAATTTGTGCAATTTAAGTCCAAGATATGGAAGACTATAAATTTTGCCTTTTGGAGTTTGAAGAATCTATTGGTATACATGGTCAAGTGGTGGGCCATAGCAGGGCATCAAGAATATGTGGATATCCATCACTTTTGTTTGAACTTAAAATTCTTCTACTATGTAAGGGTAAGGTTTATTTCCTCCACTATTCTCTTTATAATTTTGCTATTAATAAAATTTTTCCTAAATGGGTTTAATTTAAAAAAAAATGCTATGCATGTGTGTTTTTTATTTTATATTGTAGATAATTTGATATGTAGAATTCAGCTTATACACAAAAGATCATATTATCGGATCCTTGTATGAGATGAGTAAAGATTCGTACTCTTAGATGCAATTGAACACACCATCAATAGGATTGTAGTGTAATCCTCTAACATAATATGTCTGGACTACATAAACTGTCTAATGTATCGGATTATTGCACTAGTACACTTTGTGTATTGAATAGGACCATTATTGAAGTTATTATCTTTTTACTGTCTAAATAAGAAAATAAATATCTCATGGTTGTTATGATGGCTTAAGCTCTTAATTCTGAGATATTTAATGGACACGTGTATATAATGATTGCTACTTTAATTCTTCAAATATTGACATTAATATTTGAATAAAAAAACTCATAACATTGGGAGATGATATTATTGGTATGGTGAAAATTAATTGTTAAAGGAAACCATGTCATGGTATTTAAATGGGTTGATGATGTCCTCTTGAGCGAACTCATAAGTTTTGGGCATGTGAAGCCATGCAGGTGGATTTAATTATCCACCATGATAAATAAGTTGAGTGGTAAGATCTAAAGGAAAAAAAGAAGTCAATTAAATAAAATTGTTAGTGAGTTAATTAGTCGACGAGTATTTGTAAGCTCAAATGTGGGGAGATTATTAAGCATATAATAACAAGAAGCTCGAAATATAATTTTGAGAAAAATTCTAGGATATCAATAATAAGTTTTTAGTGGACTAACTTATTAATGGATCATTGGGTATTTGTTCTTGGTTGGACATACGATTCCTAAACCCTTTGGAAGCAGGGCCCTTAATTCTCCTTAGGGTCTTTATTGTAGCCTATAAAAATTCACACACTTTCTTCTTCTCCTAGCCGCACCTTTACCTTCACGTTTATAAGAGGTAAAGAAAGAGAGAGCAAGAGAGAAAATTCGGAGGATTGCAGCCCACACTGTATTTAGATTTTGGCATTGAAGGACGTACAATAGAAGATTGTAAGGTCCATCAAGCCGGCTATTCAGTTTTTATTCGTGTTATTCTTATCATCAAAGGTAAACCCTAATTTTGCATTGTAGGGTTAATAGATGAATAAATTTTTTTATTCAATTTTACACGTTGTCAACGAATCTTGAGATTTCTGTTCCAATAGAATTGCTCTGTGGAGCGGCATAAAGAGTCAAAACCCTTTTCTTTCTTAACAATAATCTTACAACTAACCTAAGGTTATTGGAATTTGACTTGAGTTTGCAAGGTTAAACCCCATAAAATCAAATCCCTTAGTTTTTTTGTGATAAAATCGAATGTGTGTACTAGATATTGGATGTGGATAAAGTCTTCACATTATCTCTCATCCGTAAAGAATTTAATTTTTTTTTCCCACATCATGTAGACATGTTTGACAAGTAAACTATCCTATAAATGACCATTTTAGACAAGAGAATTTCATCAAGCTAAGTAAGTCTAGAAAACATTCAATATATTCTTCATCTTACTTCTTAGTTTTTTTTTCTTTTATGATAATTAATGGTTAGTTGTTTTTCATGTGCTTAACTGAGATCAAAATTGAGTTTGAGAGAGGTAGATAACAATTTTCTTTTGGGTTTATTTTCAGATAGAAGAGAGACACCTATATTGGTGTTGATTGCACTTTTTTTTACCGAGCGAGAGAGATTGATGACATGGGCACTTTTTGCTCATGAACTTCTATTGTCCTTGGACTTTGAGGCCCAAATTTGAACTTTTCTTCTGTGAAAATTTGTCAAAAGTACAAATTATGTACTTTTTAAGGTAATGATTCACACAACTTTTTTAAGGTCTAAAGGACAATCTTTTAAAAGAGTTGTCATTAAGTCCAAACTAATAATAAAAAAAATTAATGACAAAAGCTTCCTGGAGATATTTAAAATATTTGTATCGATGCTATCGTCTCTTTCTTGTATGTTGCCCTGTATTCTCACTTTCCTTTCCATCTTTTTCTTTTATTTTCTTTCTCAAAAATATTCTTTGAATAATTCTCTTTCTATTGCAACAATAGGAGTGAATCAAATCTGGTTCCCAAGGTGGATGGAGAAAGACCTCTTGAGAGAAGAGTGAGAGATGTAGCAATACAAAGCTGATTCAATTTTGGCATGCATCAAGCCTCCCCTTTTGACTTGGATCTACATCAACAAGGACTACAACTCTTCTTTGGTGGATTCTAATGGTGGTGGGGATATGCAGTGGAATTTTCCATTCAAGATTGAAAATGCCATCGTTGTGAATGACTAGCAGGGGAGTACTACTAATCATCTTCTTTTAGGAGAAATTGTTAAAGCTTTAAGAAAATTTGTGAGAGGAAATTATGGATATAGAATTTGACATTTGTTGTTGATTCTTCACTAAGTGCAGACTAGATTTCTTGTTGTGAGGAAACACCTAGGTGTTTCCACCTATGTTTTGTGTGGGTCCTAGATTCAATGGCAAACCAACTTTTTTCTTTGATTGGTGCTTGTGTCAATGATAAAAAGTTATTTTGATTGATTTTTATTTTCTTATCAATGTACAAGCAGCTTTGTGTGTATGATGCCACTATTTCAATGGACCATGGTCTTCCATTCCATGAATAAATGATGGAAAAACTGCTAAGTTTAATGCAATTAAGGCTCATTGTTTTTATAATAAATGATGGGAATTAAATATAATGCTTCAATCATGTTGTTTCATTTTATTGCCTGTGTATATGTGTAATGATTAATCTTCCTAACATCTTTATCTTTCAATTGACAATTGATTTGTGTATGTTTACTATAATGAAACGATAGAGAGAATGCGAGGAGAAAGCAGTATAAAATTGAACTGTGAAACTCCCATTTCATTTTCTAATTTTAGCCAAATTGGACTGTTAATATTTATTTCACAGTCAAATTAGGCAGTTAAAAATTTGTTTGACTGTTGGAAACTGTAAACTCCCACATGTTTATATTCATATAGTGATATAATTGTTCATTAATTGATTTTCAAATGAAAGTATAAGTGTTGAGGTATGCGTAAATCCTATAGATTTAAAAAGTAGAAAGAAATGCGAGTGAGGCAAAACATTGGTGTGAGTTAATATTTTGTAGATGTTAAAGTTGAAAATAGTCAATATTTAGCTAAAATTTAGTTTTAACTTGTAAATAATTGAAAACATTTTCAATAGAACTTGTAGGTATCTAGATTTATGTGGAAAACCTTGTTAGACATGTATGGGTTGGTTTTGGAAGAATGTGGAATGGTTTGAAAATGAAAAACATAAAAAATAGGAAAATCTGGGCAGTGACTACCGGTAGAAAATGGCCTAGTGTACCCGAACTACCGGTAGTCAACAGGTAGTCGAGTACAAATGTACCCAAATTACTGGTAATCAACATGTAGTCGAGTGCTCAGTGTACCCGAACTACCGGCAATCAATAGGTAGTCGAATTGTCCAAAGTGTATCCGAACTACCGGTAGTCAATATGTAGTCGAATTGTCCGAAGTGTATCCGAACTACCGGTAGTACATAAAGGTAGTCGACAGCGTACCCGAGCTACCGGTAGTACCTACCAGTAGTCACTGTAAAAATCTGAAACTTTAAGTCGCGAACAAGTCAGTTCCCCTTCCACTATAAATACTTAATGTTGCCAATTTAGCCTCCATTTCACCACTTCTAACCCTAGAAAACCTTAGAGAGGAAGAGAGAAAGAGAGAAACACAAGATCAAAGGGGAAAACAAGAGATTTAAGGGTTGATTCAAGATCAAAGCCCTAATTCTTCAAGACATCAAGGTAGGAGTTTTCTCCCATTCTTGTTCATTTATATTAGGGTTATTAAATATGTATGTTTGGACTCTTAATGATATGTATTTGCTATGGTTTCCTTGTTTCATAATATTCTTGCAACCTTTATCATGTTTTGAGCAAAGTTATGGTGGGAGAACCATAAAAACCCTAGTTTTTTAGGAATGTGGATTTCTCTCTCAATATTCACTAAATCTTGGTGTTGAAAACTCTAGAGCTTTATGTTGAGTAATGTAATGATATTGATAATGATTTCTTGCATGTTTCTCTTTAAATTTTTCTATTTAAAGATATCACTTGTGAGAATTGAGGATTTTCTTGGAAATTGCTTGTAAATTAGGAACTTGTGGAATTGTTGGGTATTTGAGAAAATAGTAGGTAATGTATTGCTTGTATGGTTGTTTGAAAAAACATGAGTGAGAGGTTCCTTGTAAGGATGTTCATTCCTTCTTAGGAGGTTCCTTTTAAGGATTCTTGAGAAACTTAACCGTGAGGGTGAGAGGTTCCTTGTAAGGATGCTCGTGCCAAAGAAACCAAACCTTGAGGGTAAGAGGTTCCTTGAAAGGATGCTCGTGCCAAAAGAGGACAATATGTGGACTTCTCGTGAGGTTCCTTGTAAGGATGCTTGAGAAACCAAACCTTGAGGGTGAGAGGTTCCTTGTAAGGATGCTCATGTCAAAAGAGGACAATATGTGGTCTTCTCATGAGGTTCTTTGTAAGTATACTTGAGAAACCAAACCTTAAGGGTGAGAGGTTCCTTGTAAGGATGCTCATTTCGAAGAGAAAAAAAATATATCATGTGTGGGAAATGGTTTATATTTTGGAAATGGATGTTAATTGGAACTTGGTTGTTATTGTTCATTTCAATTACTATTGCTACTTAAACTTGAGATCCGTTGTAAAATGTCCCTGTTTTACTTCAAAGACTATATATGCTACTTGTGACATGAGACCGGCTATTTTATATGTTTTTATAAGCCTTGTTCGAGTTTGGGAGGAATGTTGCTACAGAGCTTAGAGCTCACCCCTTACAAACAACATATTTCAGGTCTTTGTCTAGAGGAGGAGCTCAGAACTGACGAGCCGGGACATTGGGAAGCTTCGATAGAGGGAGACACGAATCCCAAGGTAGATGCTTAGGATATACTCTTTCTTTTGTTCTAGACTAGAATATTCATTTTGAACCTTGTAAAGTCTAGTTTTCTTCTGTTATTTCCGCTGCGCTACATTAGTTAATTTTTGGAATGTAAAGGCCAAGATGGGTCTCTTCTTTTGGGATAATGTTGTAAATTCTATGGATGACTTTATGAAGTCTTCTTTATTGATGGATTATATTAGTGCTCTCATGATGTAAATGGTTTTAGAATGTAATGTCGTCCAGGGTAGTATTTGGGGCGTTACAAAAACCAACCAATTTTTTTTTTGCTCTCTATCTCTTGTTATAAAATTTTCACTATAATGAAATTTCAGTGTAATAAGTTAATTTCATAGTGAAATATAAATTTCACTATCCAAATTTGCCACAGCGAACGTTGGACAATTAAATACATATTTCACATTCTATGTGACTGAGTTATTTCATTACTTAATTTGGGCACAATTTGTGACGGCGAAACATGTATTTTGCTGTTTAATTCTTATATTTAATTTGTTTCAATTTATTTCACCAAAAAATATGTAGTGTTTATTATCTAGACACTAAAATTGTACAATGAACTCAAGACGAAAGTTAGGTCGAGCTTCTCTTGCATGAACTCAAGACAAAATCTCAAATCAAACATAAATAACTCCTTCAGGTTAGAATTATTTTCTTCCAACTTACTAATTAAAGAAATATTCATAAACATTGTCCAATCAACCAAAATTAAGAACTTTAAAACTAGAAATGTAGTCTCTAGGCCTCAACTTCCAGATCTACATCTTGATCTACTGCTACATCAAAATCAACTTACACACCAATGTCAATGTCACCTTCTACACCAAAATCTAAAAAATTTAAGGGTGGGTTGAGCAAACAAGTCCAGTAGAAAAACTCTCCCAGATCTAGACAAGGTTTACAAAACTATGTAAAACAAATTAGTCTCAATTTACAAAATAGTCTATATTACTTTGAAGTAAAACATGTGACATAGTAACGGTCTCAAGTTTACGATAATGAAAACAACAAAGCTTTAACTGATTAGAATCATTAAGAAACCATAACTCATAACAATAATATCTAATGTACATAGGTAGACTAGCATGAATCCACACATTGAGTATTTCTAGTCCCACACACACACACCATCATTCAACTAATCCTCGCAAGGATACACTATTTTAGGAAAGGCATATACCAATGCATCAACATTTACGAATCCTTCCCAAGAATAGTATACTAACCCCCAACCTCAATCCTCGTGAGTGCATAGTATAAATTCTTGGAACCTCGCAAGGAATTAAGCAACTCTACTATAAGTGAGAGAAAGCCTTTAAAATATATCAAGGTAAGAAATGCATCTATGCACTCAACGATATACAATTGAGTGTAACCCACATTCATTACGCTCATCCATACAATAGATAAATTTTATAACTTCAATTAAGATCAATGTATACCACAATTTGTATTTCCACAATTCTTAAAACTAGAAGAACTTCAAGAAAACATGCAAGAGATCATAAAAAGACATCAAATTTTACCATAATTCAGATCTAGGGTTTTCATAACAAACCTGTAAATTTGGGATTTAAATCATGTAATTATTCCATGAAACAAATCATTTGATGGAAAAGAATATAAAATCATTGAAGATATATCATACATATAAGAATAGAAATAAAAAAACATACATATAACAAGCCTAATCCTCAATAAATAAATTTGAGAAGGAAACCCTACCTTAATTCCCAAATAATGTGATTCTACGTGTGGTTGATGTGATTTTCTTGCACAAATCCTTCAAGATTTGGCCTGTTCTTCCACTTTTTTATTTTCCTGAGAGTTTCCTAGGCCTTTTTGGATTGAAAAATAGGCAAAGGGACATCAAATTGTGGCCCTAGGGTATTTGTAGGGTGAAAAATGAAGAAAAAAGTTGAAAATTGATCGAGCTAACCTAGGAGCTGCATGTGGACGATAATATTGCGTCCTAACAATCCGAACTCACTTTTCAGAAGTACATAGGTGCATCAGAAGGGTGATTAGTGCATTTGGACGGTCAAAACTCACTGTTAAAAACTTCACAAGTGCGTGTAGACAGTGATGTCTACGTCAGGACGCAGGCAGTTGTCTGCCCCCAGACTTTGGACTTAATTGTGACCTAGTTAAAGTTTGACTAACAAAATTTTCAAAAATACACTTTTTTAGCCTTTGAAGTTTATTTTCTAATGCCACAAGAATCAGCTCAATTCGACATTGGAGTAAAAAGTTATGATCAACATACTAAGGTAGTATCCAATTCTTTTCAACCTAAATTCTCCCAAAAATTCATTTTAACCCCCGGAATACTTCCACACTTCTAACACTGCCCATATCACCTATCCCAAGTTTTTTCAACGCTCCAAAGCTATTTTTAATGTTACTTTCATCTAAATAAGTTTTGAATTTAGGTAAATCTATTTCTCCTAGGATGATTACTACGAAATCTCATTCTTCTCAACACATCTAAACTATTCTTACAATCACCACTTACATTGTTTATTTATCCTTAATTCATAATACATCAACACAATACATAATAATCATCATTCAACAAGAAGAATGAATGATCCTACATGGCTCTAGGGATCATAGTCCTTTAATCCAACATTATCATCCATTCGTTGTGCCCAGTATGTGGAATTTGTAATGAGAAAGGGTAGTTTTTGATAGTGAAATAGTTGTTTCACTTTTCAATTTCACTATCAAGTTCATTGAAATTGGATGCGAAATAAGAAATAGACAGTGAAATTGGCCTTTGATCACGCTCTTTCTTCCCATTCTCTCTCTACACAAAATTCACCATAGGAAAAATTCGTTGTCAGAGGTCAATTTCACTATCGTTGGACAGTAAAAAATATATTTTATATTTCACATTCCATAACCACTCCACTTTTTCATACCCTCCTTCTTCTAATTTTGTCTAATCTTTTAATTTAATAAAATTTATTCCCATCTCTATGCAAGTTCATTGACATTGGATAGCGACAGAAGATAAAAAATTGTTCATCAAATTTAAGGATTTTTTCCATGGACATAGTAATAATCTGACATTTTTCTAGAAGAGAGAGAGACATATTTCATGGTGTTGACCTTGTGTTTGGTTAAGCAAAGTTTTTATGCTATAAACACTTGTGCAACTAATCGTCTTCGTGTAAGTTTTGTTGTAAAATGTTGCATAAGTTTCATGCAAGAGGTTTACTATGTCATGTGCTACACTAAATACAGAGAATCTAATGAGAAGATGTACATAGGTAGGGATGGATTTACAATGGGGCCAACTGCCGCACTGCAATTTTAAAAAAATTTGGGGATGCTGGTGGAATTTTGAAAAATTTAGAAGTCTTCAAAATTGCCCCCATTGAAAAGATTTTAAAAGAGTAGGGGTATTTTGTATAATATGTGGGCTCACCTCAGAAAACACTTTTACTTTAGTCCTCCATCTAGCCCTCTGAAATGTTCCATTTTTTTCATCTCAATGATTCATGGGCAGCGAAGGAGACCTTCTTCTCTTTCGTTCTGTTGATTCCTTCAAACAAATTTCATTCAGATTTTTCTCTTCACTATTCTTTCTCTCTTCATTCCCTCTGTCGTCTCTTTCTTCATTTCGGTCTTCCTCTTTTTGTTCTTGACTTCAACCAGAATTTATCTAGTCAATTGAGTGAATATTTTTAAAGGAAATGAGAGTTTAAAACATTCTATCAAAGTTGGCCTACCAGAGGTACCCATAAACTATATCTTGATATCTTCGATTTTATACAAATTTTTGGTACAGTAATTTAGGTTTTTATTATTCTTACCCCTTAAATTTTTTATTTTTTTGTTAATAATAGATGATTGAGCTTTGATTATTGATTTTTGAACTGAGCAGTAACAATAGGTTCGGTTGTATATCCATACTTTTCGTAATGGGAGGGTGAGGAGGACATTAGTTAGTTTATGCAAAATGGGTCAGTCATTTGTTGGCAACTTCTGTGCTATTTTAATATATTGAATAAAATGGACCTTAATTGCTTAAAATTTGTTATATTTAATTGGATTTCTATTTTTGGAAGTTTCTTATTATGGATTATACCTTGAATTAAATTATTGTGATTTATGGGGCTTGAATAATTTGATTGTGTTAGATTAAATTGTTTCTATATGTAGGTTTGATTTAATAGACTTGTGATGTAATTAATTTTTCTAAATTGTTTCTATTAAAATTTTGGATCTATTTATGTTTAACTTGATAATTTTTTTATAAATAATATTTTTGTGTCTAATAAACAAATTAATTTTTAAATTAGAATGGATAAATTTCTTAAAAGAAAATAAACATTAGAACAACCATCTGCTACCCAAAAAAATGATGATAGTGATGGAGATATATTCTAAGCAAAGTTGGGATGAAAATTAAATTTGGAGATCTTTCGGATCTTATAGGCATATGGATAGCTTTGTAGTAATTTTTTTTATTTGTTCTTTTGTAAATCCCTAATCTATACGGATTATGCCCATAATTGGAAATTTTTGTATTGAATTTGTACTTTAAAATATCATTGATTCGTTGTTTTGTGAAAGCAATGTATATATTAGAAATTTAAAGGTATTTATAAATTGAATGTTGCCCCCAATGTGAGAGAAGTTTGGCTCTGCCGCTGTACATAGGTGATATGCTAAATTAAATGATTGAAGATGCGAATGAACAAAGGTAATGAGCATAGGAAGCATATGTAAGAGCATGTCAGTTGGATCTTGATAACTGAACAACGATAAAGGTTAACAGTCTCTCTTCTAGGATGGTTTTTCATGCTAAGAAGACTATGTTGGTTGATGATTAGCCATAAAATAGGCATATACCTCATCAATATTCATTGGTTAATTACATTAGTTTTTGGATTTAAATGTGCTTGAATGATGGATTTCCAGGTTTTATGTCTATTTTAGAGTGTTTACTTTTGTTATAGGTAAATGGACCAAAAGAGTAATGATAGGAAGCAAACACACGAAAAGAGATGAAGCTTGGAGCATTTGGAATGAAGAACAGAGTCGGGACAAACACTTGGATGCATCTGAACGTAGCTTAAATGTAAAAAGGGCAAAACGGTAAAACGGTAATTTATCACTACGATGCAGGTTACAAACCTGAGTTTTTCTAGAACTCGGATGACGAAACAGAACTCACAATTGGATTTGTCTCGCGAAATCTAGTTACCCCGTTAATTTTTGTCGAATTCTGAGACAGTCAGTTTTTGCATTTTACGAGGCAGTCGAGCCTCGGGTGACTCAAAATCGAAATTTTGAATAAAATTATAAATTTTGAGAATTAATCGAGAACAACTTAAAATAAAAATATTTTAAACTTGAACCGAAGCAAAATTTATTCATTTCGGGACGAAAATAGACCCCGAATTGAAAGAGACATGTGGCTAATTGTGGGCCAAGTATTCTAAAAATATAAATAGGGGAAAAATCTAATTTGTTCCCATTTGTTCAGCCATTCTCAGCCGATAGAAAGAGGGAGGGAGAAGAGAGGGAAAAGAGAGAAAAACTCCACCTTCTCTCTATGATCTATGGAGCTACCGTGCTCGGATTCGTTGGGGCCAAGAAGGAATCGTTCTCCTCGTTAAGGGCTACGCCTATGTACCAAAAACAAAGGCTTTCACCAAAGGTGGGAAAATCAAAAATTTGGAGAAGTTGGATTTGAGCTTGGGTTGATTTCTTGGAGCTTCTCAAGGGCACTCTTCACGCTTCAAGAAGTAGGGGTTTCTCCTACTTAGGTCTATTCACAACTTTGAATGTTACATTAAAATGGGTAGGTTGATATAGATATATATGACTTGCCTATAGAAGTGATTTTGGTGAAATGGGTATTGAAATTAGGTAGAATATATTCTATCTTGAAATGGGTATGTAGAAATTGCCTAATAAAATTTCTTGAATTATGTGAAGTGTGGGCATATTATGTGTTTACATTGTGCCTTGATTTGGAAGTGTGTTATTGCTTAATATGAGATGACATGCTTGGACTTGAGTTATAGATAAAATGTTGATAAACGTATATTGGTTTATTGACATTGTGAGTCATGAGAATTATATGCTTTTGATACAATTTTGTCATGGGTTGTATGAAATGTGTTGGATATAGTTCATATGGCAAACATGGCATATTGAACATTGTAGTAGAGTTGTAATAAGGCATTACATTGCATATGCATGGGAACATTGCATTAAGTGGGTGGTTGTGCATGGAAGTAGTCAACACCACATGGGTGGATGACGAGTGGGCTCAAGTGAGCTAAGTCGATGACTTGGCCGAGTCGCACGATTTGTAAGGTAAAGATGGTTGGGGTTAGCAAGAATGGCTAGAAGGTCCCTCAGGTGCAAAGCCCGGTGATTTGGATACGCACTACCGTTGATATTAGTCAATAAAGTACGTCGGTATACGCGAGACTGTTGTTGGGAGTCCATAAATCCCGTGTCGGTTGGGTGCCGTTGGTGTAAGTCCATAAATACTCACCCCATAAAAAATCCTAGATTGGTAAAGGTAAATTGATTTATAACATAGATGACGAGATCATACACATGGGAAATTACATTTATTGGAGAGCCTGGAAGGGCTCGGGATTATAGATGTCGGGTAAACGCACATTAGCAATTGCTTGTGTCGAAGAGCCAGGAAGAGCTCAGGTTGGATTGTGAAAGTGAGTCTCATCTCATTCCTTGATATTGCATTGTAAATTCCAACATTGATAGTGTGTTCATGCTTGGAATGTATGAATGGTTAATTGGTTGCATGTGAGCATTTCATGTGCATTTGAGTTGGGCAATAGCCTATTTATGAAATACTCAATTGAGCGTGGCTCACCCTTTATGAAAAAATATTTCAAGTACGGGGTCTACGCCGATGGAAGGTTCTCAGTTTGAGCCTCGTGGATGAAGAAGCCAGAATGTGGCTTATTTTGAGTAAATTATAAAATTTCAATGAATATTTAGTTTGACATGTAATTAAATGAAATCGCATGCTAATGTCGTAATAGAACTTGTATAAACTATGTTAAATGTACAAAAAAATATGTTGTGTAAGTTTGGATTGGTTTTGGAATAGTTTGGATGAGATTGAAAATGAAAACGTGTGAGATAGGAAAAACTAGGCAAACCAGTCTAGAAGGCCCTTCCGGAGAGAAACCCTTCCGGAATGCCCTTCCAAAAGAGTGCAGTCTAGTAGGTAAACTCTTCCGAAAGGCCCTTCCAGAAGGCAACCCTTCCGGAAGGCTTTCCAAAATTTTCAGAAAAAAAAAAAACTTGTTTTGCCAAGTCTTCGGGGTATGTATTCCTTCTTCTAAATGGTGTAAATGGACTATAATAGAGTGTTAATCATGATGACTTGTACCTCAATTGGATCCAAGGGAAAGATGAACACAATTTGCATTACGAGTTATGAATCTGGTTCGGGGTGCTCTTAACGTGGCATCGAGTCATGCGACATCCACGTTAAGATGGTCTGAGTAAAAGGCGAAGGCTTTTACCCATGGCCAAAGTAAGAAAATTTGAGGATGGTCTGAAGTTATCCATCCAGGGAAAGATTGTGGGCCTCCACCTACAAGACATGGACACAATGGTCGAGACAGCTATGGCCATTGAGGGGAAAGTCGAAGATGCATGAAGCATCCGGGAGGCTGGTGCTAAGGATAAGAAGAAAAAGGGTCAGTCCTCTTCTTCTAGCTTAGGGAAGAGGCAGAGGACTTCTACCCCACAAGGGTCTCGGGGACAGGGCCACGGCCATCAAGGCCAAGGCCAAGGTCGATCCTCCCAAGGTGGGGGAAGCTTCAGGATTACCTACCAGGCAGGCCAGAAGACTTATTTTTATTACCACCAGCTGGGTCACGTGAAGCGGGATTGGCCTTAGAGGCAAGGATCTCAAGATTATGGGACGTCTCAGTCCCAATCTTCAGTGGGACAGCCACAGACACACTATATTCCTCCCTACCCCGTCACGGGCCAGGGAAGTCAGTATCAGTTCCAGGGTGCTACTCAGGCCCCTACCACTTTCCGAGTGGGGACTCCACAGTCAGGCCAGATGGGCCAGGGCATGGGTCGAGGCCAAGGGCAGGGCTTCAAGGCCGGAACTTCGGGGACTTAGGGGCGTGTCTACGCCATCACACCTTAGGCTGACCCAATGGATCAGTCAGTCATTCAGGGTACATTTCTACTTTCACGCTTATGGGCTAGGGTGCTATTTGACTCTGGAGCATCACATTTATTCATATCTGCATCATGTGTTAGAGACTTGGGCTTAGAAGTGGATACCTTGGAAGATCCATTATATGTGAGTTCTCCCCTAGGGGCTAGGGTGAGTGTTGATCGGATATGTCGGGGTTGCGAGTTAGAGATCTAGGGGGTTCTACTCACCATGGACCTTAGGGTCATGGAGATGTCTGAATTCTATGTCATCCTCGGGATGGATTGAATGGCGGCACATCGGGTTGTCATTGATTGTGATCAGAAGAGGATCACTGCTTATACGTCGGATGGTTTTTGTTTTAAGTTTCAGGGGGAGAAGCACGATGCTTTACCCCAAGTTGTGTATGACTCTCGATGGCACGGGCAGCTGATGGGTTGGCTTGCGATCCTTACCTTGGAGGACGAGGTAAGGCAGGAGTTGGGTCTACCTCGAGTTGTTTGCGAGTATGGGGACATTTTTCCGGACGAGCTACCAGGATTACCTCCCCATAGGGATGTGGACTTCGGCATTGAGTTGCATCCCGGTACTTCTCCCATTTCTATAACCCCTCATAGGATGGCACCAGCTGAGTTGCAAGAACTCAAGGTCCAATTACAATAATTGTTGGACAAAGATTTTATTAGGCCTAGCACTTCGCCATGGGGCGCTCCGGTATTGTTTGCCAAGAAGAAAGAAAAGACTCTTCGGCTATGTATAGACTACTGACAGTTAAACCAGGTCACTATCAAGAATAGGTACCCTTTGCCCAGGATTGATGATTTGTTTGACCAGCTGAGGGGAGCGTGGGTCTACTCCAAGATAGATCTCCGTATGGGCTACCATCAGTTGAGGATTAGGGAGGCGGACATCCCTAAGACGGCGTTCAGAATGCGGTATGGGCATTTCGAATTCATGGTGATGCAATTTGGGTTGACGAATGCCCCGACAGCATTCATGGATCTCATGCATAGGGTATTCCAACCCTATTTGGATCAGTTCGTCATGGTGTTTGTTGACGACATCCTGATCTACTCCAAGTCTGAGGAGGAGCATGAGGGTCACTTGAGGATTGTTCTCCACACCTTGAGGGACCATTAATTGTACACCAAGTTTAGAAAATGTGAGTTTGGCTCACGGAGGTGAAATTCTTGGGACACGTGGTGTCGGCTTTGGTGTATCCGTGGACCCAAAAAAGGTAGAGGCAGTAATGAATTGGGAGAAACCGAAGTTAGTCTTCAAAATACGTAGTTTCTTGGGATTGGTGGGGTACTATCGGAGGTTCATTGAGGACTTCTCTCGACTGGCTAGACCTATGACGAGATTGATCCGGAAAGAGGTCAAGTTTGAGTAGAATGATTCTTCTGAGAAGGCATTCCAGGAGTTAAAGAGGAGGTTGAATTCAGCTCCTATTTTGATAGTCCCAGAGAGGGGACATATGTATACAGTGTACTGTGATACCTCCAAAGACAGACTCAGTTGTATTTTGATGCAGTCTGGGAAAGTGGTGGCTTATAGTTCTCGACAGTTAAAGAACCCTGAGCAAAACTATCCCACGCACGATATGGAATTGGCGGCCATTATCTTTGCCTTGAAGGCTTGGCGCCACTATTTGTATGGCGAGAAGTTTGAGGTATTTTCGGACCATAAAAATCTGAAATACATCTTTACACAATGGGACCTCAACGTGAGGCAACGTAGGTGGATGGAGTACTTGGAAGATTACGACTTCACTTTGCATTACCATTCTGGTAAGGCAAATGTGGTGGCGGATTCACTCAGCCGAAAGTCACGGGAAGTCTTAGCTAGTGTAGCTTCCCGGGAGTGGCTTATGCTCAAGACTGTGGAGCAGTTCGGGCTACATTATAGGGGTCATGCTCAAGGCACTTTGGGGAGCTTGGTTGCGATGCCTTCCTTATTGAGTAGGACACGGAGTTATTATCCATCAGGGACCGGGTACAGACAGGCTCAGATGACGAGGGTTGGGCTATTCATGCGGATGGTAGTCTTCGATATAGGGGAAGGATTGTGGTTCCCCAGTTTTCTGATTTGAGAGAGGAGATTCTCAGGGAGTTCCATTGCTCCCGTTTCGCAGTTCATCTAGGTGGCACGAAGATGTACCATAATCTTCGTCACCAGTATTATTGGAGTGGGATTAAAAAATACGTTGGAGACTTTGTCAGTAGATGTCTCACGTGTCAGTAGGTCAAGGTCGAGCACTAGAGACCACCAGGGTTGCTTCAGCCTTTAAAGGTGGTAAAGTGGAAGTGGGAGCATGTAACGATGGACTTTGTGACCCACTTGCCACAGACATCGCGGGGACATGACGTGGTGTGGGTGATAGTATACCCGCTTACCAAGTCGGCACACTTTTTGGTGGTGCGGATGACCTTTAGATTCGAAGAATTCTGCAAGTTATATATACGGGAGATAGTCCGGCTGCATGGGGTGCCTATATCTATAGTATCAGATCGAGACCCCAGGTTTACGACTCACTTTTGGGAGAGTTTTTAGCGAGCCATGGGGACGCAGTTGACAATGACTACAACCTTTCATCTCCAGACGGACGGTCAGTCGGAGAGGACCATCCAGATTTTAGAGGACATGTTGCGGGCATGCGTCCTAGACCTTAAGGGTAGTTGGGAAGAGCATTTACCCTTAGTGGAGTGCGCCTACAACAATAGTTATCAATAGAGCATACAAATGACACCCTATGAGGCACTATATGGGAGGTCTTGTCGTTCCCCGATATGTTGAACGGAGGTTGGAGAGAGACCCTCTACGGGTCTAGATTTGATTAGGGACACTTCAGCGAAGATGGACATGATAAGGAAGCGTCTTCTTATGGCTCAAAGTCGGCAGAAAAGCTACACCGACAGACGGCGGCGACCTCTGAAATTTGAAGTGGGAGATCATATCTTCTTAAAGGTGACACCTAAGAGAGAAGTGGTCAGATTCGGGAAGCAAGGGAACTTGTCACCGTGGTTTATCGGGCCCTTCGAGGTACTCGAGAGGGTGGGTACAGTGGCTTACAGGTTGGCATTATCGCCAAATTTATCGGGTGTTCATGTTGTATTCCATGTCTCTATGCTCCGAAAGTGTACTCCAGATTTGACACACGTTGTGGACTGGGGCGAGTTGATGGTTGATGCGGATGGATCCATCGAGGAGGGACCAGTGCGTATCATGGATAGTCGGGAGCAAGTTTTGCGAGGCAAGACTATGAGGCTAGTGAAGGTGTTGTGGCAGCACCGAGGATGGAGGAGGCAACATGGGAGTGTGAGGACACCATCCGTACTAGTTATCCGTTCTTGTTCGAGGATTGAGGTACATGTTCACAATTTTAAGTAAGGGATTACTTGTTGCATATGCATGTGTTTAAGTGTGCATTTGAATATGAATTTCAGGGACAAAATTCTTTTTAAGGGGGAAAGAATGTAAAACCCGGGTAAAATTAAACTTTTATGAATAAAGGGTAAAATGGTAATTTAACACTACGATGCGGGTTACAAACCTGAATTTTTCTAGAACTCAGATGAAGAAATGAAACTCACCGTTGGATTCGTCTCGCGAAATCTAGTTACCCCGTCAATTTACGTTGAATTCCGAGATAGTTGGTTTTTTGCGTTTTGCGAGGCAGTCGAGCCTTGGGTGACCCAAAACAGAAATTTTGAATAAAATTATAAATTTTTGGAAATAATCGAGAAAAAATTAAAATAAAAATATTTTAAACTTGAACCAAAGCGAAATTTAATCTTTTCGGAATGAAAACGGACCCGAAATTAAAAGAGACGTGCAGCTAATTATGGGCCAAGTATTCTAAAAATATAAATAGAAGAAAAATCTAATTTGTTCCCATTTGTTCATCCATTCTTAGCCGATATAAAGAGGGAGGGAGAAGAGAGGGAAAAGAGAAAAAAAGTCTACCTTCCCTCTACGATCTACGGAGCAACGGTGCTCGGATTCGTTCGGGCCAAGAGAGAAAGTCGTTCTCCTCGTCAAGGGCTACGCCTACGTACCAAAAACAAGGGCTTTCACTGAAGGTGGTAAAACTAAAAATTTGGAGAAGTTGGATTTGAGCTTGGGTTGATTTCTTGGAGCTTCCCAAGGGCACTCTTCACGCTTCAAGAGGTAGGGGTTTCTCCTACTTAGTTCTATTCACAACTTTGAATGTTACATTGAAATGGATAGGTTAATATAAATATATATGACTTGCCTATAGAAGTGATTTTGGTGAAATGGGTATTGAAATTAGGTAGAATATATTCTATCTTGAAATGGGTAAGCAGAGATTGTCTAATAAAATTTCTTGAATTATGTGAAGTGTGGGCATGTTATGTGTTTACATTGTGCCTTGATTTGGAAGTGTGTTTTTGCTTAATATGAGATGACATGTTTGGACTTGAGTTGTGGATAAAATATTGATAAATGCATATTGGTTTATTGACATTGTGAGTCATGAGAATTATATACTTTTGATGTAATTTTGTCATGGGTTGTATGAAATGTGTTGGATATAGGTCATATGGCAAACATGGCATATTGAACATTGTAGTAGAGTTGCAATGAGGCATTACATTGTATATGCACGAGAATATTGCATTAAGTGGGTGGTTGTGCATGGATGTAGTCAACACCACATGGGTGGATGATGAGTGGGCTCGAGTGAGCTAAGACGATGACTTGGCCGAGTCGCACGATTTGCAAGGTAAAGATGGTTGGGGTTAACAAGAAGGGCTAGAAGGTCCCTCGGGTGCAAAGCTGGGTGATTTGGATACGCACTTCCGTTGGTATTAGTCCATAAAGTGTGTCGGTGTACGTGGCACCATTGGTGGGATTCCATAAATCCCGTGTCGGTTGGGTGCCGGTGGTGTAAGTCCATAAATACTCACCCCATAAAAGACCCCGGATTGGTAAAGGTCAATTGATTTACAACATAGATGATGAGATCATACACATGGAAAATTACATGTGTTGGAAAGTCGGGAAGGGCTCGGGATCTTGGATGTCGGGTAAACGCACATTAGTAATTGCTTGTGTCGAAGAGCCAGGAAGGGCTCAGGTTGGATTGTGAAAGTGAGTCTCATCTTATTCCATGACATTGCATTGTAAATTTCAACATTGATAGTGTGTGCATGCTTGAAATGTATGAATGGTGAATTGGTTGCATGTGAGCATTTCATGTGCATTTGGGTTGGGGAGTAGCCTATTTAGGAAATACTCTATTGAGCGTGGCTCACCCTTTATGGAAAAATATTTCTGGTACGGAGTCTACGCCGATGGAAGGTTCTCACTTTGAGCCTCGTGGATAAAGAAGCTGGAATGTGGCTTATTTTGAGTAAATTGTAAAATTTCAATGAATATTTAGTTTGACATGTAATTAAATGAAATTGCATGCGAATGTCGTAATAGAACTTGTATAAACTATGTTGAATGTACAAAAAAATATATTGTGTAAGTTTGGATTGGTTTTGGAATAGTTTGGATGAGATTAAAAATGAAAAACGTGTGAGGTAGGCAAAGCTGGGCAAACCCTTCTGAAAGGCCCTTTCGGAATGCCCTTTCGGAAGAATGCAGTCCAGTAGGTAAACCCTTCCAGAATGCCTTTCTGGAAGGCTCTCCAAAATTTAAAAAAAAAAAAAAACTATTTTGTCTAGTCTTAGGGCTATGTATTCCTTCTTCTAAATGATGTAAATGGATAATAATGGAGTGTTAATTAGGATGACTTGGACCTCAATTGGATAGGGAAAGATGAACACAATTTGCATTGCGAGTTATAATTTTGGTTCGGGATGCTCTTAACGTGGCGTGGGGTTATGCAACATCCACGGGTGTTTCCGCGAGTTGATGGGTGATCAACGGACTCCCGAATTTTGGGGTGTCACTTTAAATGCATTCGGGCAGAGGACAATTACTGGAATATGAAAAAAAAAGTGGAAAAAACAATTTTGGGCAGAGATTTTAGTGTGTCCGAATGAAAGAAATGTGCATCCGGACGTGATAGGCGAAATTTACCACCTTGCGTCGAAACCAGGAGTAACACACCACCATCTTTGGGGTTTGCTAGATTTGAGATTCTATACAGATCCAGTAATTTTGTTATCTTCTTTTATCATATGTTATTTAATTTTATTTTTACTTGATTAACCCTAGAAAGTGCATAATTGAATTAGGGTTTACAGTATGCGTTAAATGAAATAAAATGATTGATTTATAAAGTGTTATGGTTAATGTGTAATTTATTTATTTTGTAGGGTTTCAAGAATAATTGCATAAGTTTAAAAGGATTAAAGTGCATAAGCTAAATGAAGGAAGGGAGGCATGTGTAATTAAGGAGTCAGCAAAGGAAGGCTTCACAAGGCAAAAACCCGAGGATCTCCACCGTCCGGACGGTACTCCAACTGTCTTTCTCCTCCCTATTCTCCTATTGGTCAATTTAAGCAACAAACTCACCTGATTGACCAGCCTAGGTGTTTGCCGCCTCTACCTCCCTTTCTGGTGCCTATAACTAGCCCTACTTAGTTTAGTTTTAGGGTGGGCAGTCTAGTTCAAAGAAGGAGAGAAAGGAAGGAAGGCGAGAGAAAGAGAAAGACTTCATAGAGAGTTTGATAGCTAGAAAGAGTGAAACCCTGCCCTAATCACTTCTGAGCCATACTTTTTTCACTTCTACATTTTTGTTTATCCTTTCTACTTGGAGGGTTGAAACTCTCACTTTTGTACTCTAGCTAGTAATAAGAGTGATAGTGTTTTAACTATTCCTTGGAGAAAGACTTGTTGTATTTTGTATTCTATTGTAATGAGATGATCTCATTCTTCTTGCTTGTCAATAGCAATGAAACGTGAATAGTCCATTTATACTCTTCGGTGAAAGGTGAACGCATGTGTAATATTGTTTAAGCTTTGAAAATGCCGATATTTTAGTTATGCATTAATGTTTATACCTCCCTTAACTGATAGATGGTTATTATTATAATATGCTCATGGTTATAGACACCGAGCAAAGCTTATTGCTATATATTATTCTATCTATAAGCTATTACGTACGTCATGCATGATTCAATGATTCATGCAGTTGGGTTTTATGTAATAATTGAGAGACTGGTTATAGACGAGTTAAATCTCACCATAACCAATGCTTTTGATTCAATGCATAAACCGGAACTCCATCTTCATTAAATCATCAACTTGCCGATAAAATAACTAGAGTAAAACTTTTGAATGGTTCACATTTGGATTTACTAGGGTTATCTAGTTGTTGCATGGTACATAGACCTTTGGGCTAACCTAATCAGTTGATGTGATATGGTTCAGTTGTACATCAAACCTACCGATTAACTTTCCAATAAGATGAGAGTTAGTTGCTATAAGGTGGCATTTTCATGAACAAATAATATAATGCATGTTGGATCCCTGAATTGAGGAGTATCTTTTATTTATTGTTATTCAAAGTTTAGTTAAACATTTATTTGGTAATTCTAAGCTCACACCTCAAGCTATTCCATTACAAACAATGAACACGACAATCTTACCTTTTTCTGTTTTGAATCCCAACAGTTAACTCCCTATGGGTTTGACCTTGGACTTAACCGAGAAATATTATAATTGATCACTTATACTTGAATGTATGATTTAAATCAGGTTAATAAAGCTTTTTAGCACCGTTGCTGGGGAGTTACGATCACTTCAAAACGAACAAGGAAGTTGTCTAGTTTGTATTATATACGTACATACTATATGTTTTATTTCAATTGTTTATGTATGTTAAGTCATTAGTAGGATCTGTAAATCATTCTAGTCCTTCATCTTCTTCTTCATCATCATCATCATCACACGCATCATCAGACTCTTTTGAGTTAAACATGGCTAATAACAATCAAAGGGAACAAGAGATAGTTCAAAATGTCAGACCTTTAAGAGAATATTTGCATCCCACATGCACTAGTGTCCCTTCATATTTTACTTTTCCCACAAATGCTCCAAATTTTAACATTAAAGCTGGGACAATTTAGCTTTTACCGCAGTTTCATAGTCTTGGGTTTGAAAACCTCTATTTGCATATGAAATAATTTGAAGGAGTATATAGTGCATTTCAAGATGATTATGAATTGGGCCGGTTGAAAATTTTTCTTTTCTCTTTGAAGGATAAAACTAAACAGTGGTTAAACTCTTTGAAAGCTCAATCTATTTCAAGTTAGCAAGTTTTGCAAATTGAATTTTTCAAAAAAAAAAATTCTTGTGCCTTGCACTAATTCATTGAGACATCAAATCATGAATTTTTCTGTGAAAGAAGAAGAAACTTTTTATCAATGTTAAGAAAGATTTAAGGATCTTCTCTATACTTGCCCACAACATACATCTGAGAGTTGAACCTTAGTTGGTTTCTTTTATTATACCATCCCGTCCTCAATGAATTAGTTTGTTGAAATGATGGCCCATGGGAGAATTCATGGGTAAGAATCCTGATGATGCATTTGAGTTTCCTGACACCATTTCTTAAAGTTCCCAAATGGGGGACTCGACCTCGCCAAATGTTGTTGAAACCAAGTCATCTCCATCCCAAGGGGGGAAATTCATGTTAAAAGAGGATAATGACCTAAGAGCTAGAATGAATACTTTGTCTCGAAAGCTCGATGCTCTAGAGATGAAAAAAGTCAAAGAAGTTTTTGTTGTGTCGCCCACTGATTAATTGTGAGGAATATGTGATTTGTCAAGACATCCTATGAGGGAATGTCCCACCATTCCAACCTTCAAAGAAGTTTTGATGGAACAAACCAATGTCATTTCAAACTTTAACAAGCCTTATTCCAATCGCTATTCTAAAACCTACAATTTAGGGTGGCGGAATCACCCGAATTTCAGTTGAAAAACACATAGCTTGTGAGTCAGCCACCAGGTCCACCTTCACCACAACCCCAGACTCAGTAGCCATATCAGCCTTATCAACCCCCACACAAGAGAAGTTTAGAAGACACCATGAATCAGTTCATTCAAAGTCAAATGAGTTTTAATACACTGTCCACCCAAGCATTCAATGATTTCAAAGCTCAAACTTCACAAAATATTAGGGATATCAAAAGTCATCTAGCCAAGTTGACCAAATCTTTGAATACAAGTGAGAAGGGGAAATTCTCATTTCAACCTAAACCTCCATAGGGTCAAACTCAGGTTAATTTCGTATCTTCCGAACCTTCTCCAAGTCAAGTGCAAGTAATTACCACTCTCAGAAGTGGAACGGTGATTGACAAGACCATTAAAGCCAAGACCCTAGAGCCCATAGATGAATCAATCCTTAAAAATGAACCAATTAAGTCTGAACCTTTGATTGAAAAGGAAACAAAGCTTCCAAATGAAAAAGAAAAATCAAGTCCTTCTCCCTTACCTTTTCCTTAAAAAGTCAAGAAACCTTAACCATTAAACAATCATGTTGAAAATTTTGAATTGTTTAAACAAGTGAAGATTAACATCCCCTTATTGGATGCAATCAAGCAAGTCCCATTGATTACCCCTAAATAATGTATTAATGAATTAGGTTTTAAAGTTAATTGTGTGTGTAAATTAGGTTAAAATAACTAAGTTATTGAAAATTAGGGTTAATGCATAAGTTTGAAATTTTGCAGGGTTTTGTGCGGAATTATGGAAATACAAGGGGGATAAAGTGTACCAGCAAAAGATGGGGATAAAGCCCAAGAACTTGAGCTCATTACATTCATTTTAGCTTGTTTTTGTAATGTATTATTTAGAGTTAGCCTAAATTGGAGATTAGTGAAGAAATGTATTGATTGTAAGTGATTGGATTGTAAATACAGGTGTTAATCACTTTGCAACGTGATCGGGGACAATAGGCAAGAAAGGAATTCAAGAAAAATGGCTCGGGACTATGAAATGCAGAAAATTCAAAGAAAGTGAAAACCCGAGAAAATTTGAACTTTTTTTTGAAAAAGGGCAAAATGGTAATTTGCCACTATAATGTAAAATTAAAATACGTGTTCTCTAGACCTTGTATGACACAACGGACTTCGTCATTAGACTCGTATCACGGAATATAGTCACCCTGTCGAATTTCGTCCAATTCTGAGATAAGTCGGATTTTTTTGCACATCATTCGAGGCGACTGGGTGGCGGATGACCTCACCAAGGCCCCTAAAAATGAGAAACTTAAAATTTAATTATAATTGATTAAAATTTCAAATAATATTAATTTAAACTTAACCTGTAATGTAATAAATCGTTTCGGACGAAAACGGACCCGAGAAAGAGGGGGCGTGTAGGGCGATTAGAGCCAAGTATTTAAAATTATAAATAAGAGCTAAAATCAAATTTTTAGCACAAATATCTTCATTTCAGCCCTCTTTGGCCGGCCATAGAGAGAGAAGAGAGAAAAGAGAGAAAACATTGGTTCTTCAAGCTTTCTCCGTCGATTCCCGTAGTTTCGTCGGTCGGAATCTGTCGAGCCAAGAACCAAAGTTCATCTCCTCGATGAGGGCTACACGTACGTACCAAGAACGATGGATTTCACCGATGATCAAAAGGAAAGATTTTAGAAAAATCAAGTTCTTGGGCTTGGCTTGGTGTTTTTGGAAGTTCTATCACTTCCTACACGCTACAAGAGGTAGGGTTCTTCCTACTTTGGTTTTATTCATTTCCTTTGGGGCAGTTTAAGGGGCTGATTTGGGGCTGATTTAGGGACTGTTATGGACTAAAATGGTCTGTTTTTGTGCACTTTCATGGGCTGAATTTGTGCACTTTCATGGACTATTTTTGTGCACTTTCATGGACTATTTTTGTGCACTTTCATGGGCTGAATTTGTGCACTTACATGGACTATTTTTGTGCACTTTCATGGGCTGAATTTCTGCACTTACATGGACTTATTTATGGACTAAAATGGATTATTTTTGTGCACTTTTATGGACTATTTTTATGGACTTTCATGGGCAGTTTTTGTGAACTTTCATGGGCTGAATTTGTGCACTTTCATGGACTATTTTTATGAACTTTCATGGACTGTTTTTGTGCACTTTCATAGGCTGAATTTGTGGGCCATTAAATGTTAATACATGTTAGTTGGTGCTTTGACGTTGTTATGGATTTTTGGAGATTATGTGCATATGATATAAGTATCCATGATATATATTAAAATGTATGGTTTAATTGGTTCATATGACACTCATTCCATATGGTTCATTACATTGCATATGTACGGAGGCATCACATTCATGGGCTTAGGCATGAGTGTGAGTGTGTGTATGTGTATGCATGGTTAATCAAACACCATTCTTGGTAATTGACATGTGGAATCGGTAAAGTCAGATCGAATATCCCATTGAGCCGCTGTTGCATGAAAAACTTGTGTCGGGTATAGCAAGAAGGAGTAGATCCCCCCTTGGGTGCAAGACCCAGCGACTTGGTTATACACTCCCCTGTGGTGAAAATTCAAAAAAGTGTAGTATGGTATACAGAACCGGCGATATAAAATCCAAAATCTTTTGCCTAACAAGGCACAAGATTTTGATTTATAAAAGTACTCATTCAATGAGTAACACCCACCAATGATTTGATTTTATAATAAAATAATTTTTATTTTCAAACAATCATTGGGTTGATTTTTCGTCGAATGACGGTTACACTGCACGAGTGCATTGCATTGTGTTGTGGGAGTCGGTGAGGACTCGGGTTATGATGCATGAGTGATTTTCATCTCATTTCATAGCATGACATGGTAGAATTCCAACCTAGAATTGCCTATTCTTACTTGAATGTTGATGTGAATATGAAATGTTGTAAGTGAACATTGCATGTGCACTTAGGTGGGGAGTAGCCTGTGTAGGAAATTACTCTACTAGGCGTTGCTCACCCTATACGAAAAAATATTTTAGGTGGGAGAAATACACCGGCGAATAGCTCCAATTTGGACCTTCATGTTTGAAGAAAGCAGAATGTGGCTTTATTTTGTGTTAATGTACAACACTTGTGAAAATTATGTTCTGGGCATGTAATCTTTTGCAAAGGATTGTAATAGAACATATATGAACCATTGTTAAAGTAACCTTGCATGTTTTGATATAAGTATGGATAATTGGACTCGGTGTGACCAATGTTTACTTATAAATGGATCCAGTGTGGTCAATGTTTTATAGTGGGCCTCGGATGGGTCATGTGAAGATATATTGCACAGGTTGGATTTTGGGTAGAGCTCCCCGTACAAAGGAGACTCTGCCCGAATTTCGTTAAATTATGGACCCCAGTAAATGGGGCATAACGGCGCGATATCAAGTTACTCGGTATCCACGGATATTCTGCGGGTTGATAGAAAATTAATGGAACTCCGGATTTTGGGGTGTCACAGAAAGCAAGGGAGGTACTGGTACCCTAATCACTAGGTACCAGTACCTGAGCCTACTAGAATACAGGTACCAATACCTGGGACCATAGGTTCCGGTACCTGGCACTTGTAGCTTAGATTTTTGAAATTGAAAAAATGAGGGAGGTACCGGTACCCTCATCACTTGGTACTGGTACCTGAGCCTATTGCCATTGAGGTACCGGTACGTTATCACTTGGTATCGGTAACAAAGGCCTAAAACTCCCAAATTACTCTCTCCATGAGCTACAAAGGCCACTTATTTCTATCTAATCAATGTTTTGACCATTTCAACACTCCACCACAACCTCCTAACTTTTGCATTAAACTTATTTGCGTGAAAGAGTGGAAGGGGGTAATGATGAGAGAGGAGGAGAGAGAGTGGTTGAAAAAGGTTGGGGCCATGCTTTTTGACTTAATTTGGAAGTCTTTTTGCACAACCTTTCCCCTAAGCAACCTATCTTAGCACACTTTAGAGGAGAGAGAAGGGGATGGATAAAAATAAACTTCATTTTTTACATTATATTAGCTCTTAGAGGGAGAAGCTCCAAGGAAGACAAAGGTAGTTCTAGAAAAAGACAGGGAGGGTTTTTACATTTTTCTTCCTTATTTACATTCTTGTAAGTTCCTAAGGCTTGTAATCTTCATTTCTACACTAGATATACCTTTCATTTCCTAGTTTGCATGTTTTTTGTTAGAGTTCTTTCACTCCCAATGTTTTAAGGAATTTCCATTTTCAATATTTGGGCTTGTATGTTTTGAATTTCTTTGATTAGTTTAAGTTAGTAGTACTTCATTAGTAATGTTTTCCATGTTCTTTAGCATTTCTATTCTATCTATGGCCGACTAGAACATTGGTAGGCGAAATCCAAAGAAGGATTTCCATCCAGGTATGGAAAAATCAATCCTCACACACATTGCCTTGTAGTGTAGTGTGTTGAATTTGATTAGGTCGATTGCAATGTATAGATTTGTACACATTTGATGCACCATAGACTTGTCACGCGACATGCTTATCATTCCTTCAAATTTATACAAATCGAGTCAACACCGATACACACATTTGGTAATTCTTTATTTTTAATTCCTACCTTCCAATGTAACAAAAAAAAAATTCGAGTTCAATTGAGTTATAAATGGGATTGATTAACCATATCCGGTGGAAAGAATTCTGAGGATTTTCCAACCCTTTTTATTTATAAATTTTCTACCCCGAATCTTACGATTCAACCACATCTTCAAAGAACAAAATTTTAATCTTTATTTTCAAAATCATTTTCAAAAGACTTAGTCTTGACCTTCCCCAAGGAGACGACCTCAGATCTTTTTCTGAGTTAAAACACGACACGTAAGCCTCCTTGTGCTTGGGGAGCAACTTTTGCATCACCACAATCTTGAAGACACATCACTTTTGGGCATTCACATACATTTAACCAGAACCCCTCAAATAAAACCCCACACACGTCGAGGTAAGAAGAATAAATCAAGCACACCTCTAGCCTTAAAATATTTCTTGAACTTCTTTGCAAGAAAGGCTATGTCCTCTTGTCCCAAGTGAAATGACTCAAACTCATCTCCATCTTCTCTAGTAAAGCTCAATACAACAACCCTCGACTTCTTGGGTGATTGGAGATTCATCTCAGAAGTCAAAATTGAACTAACAAGGTCTTATACAGACACCTTCTCCAAGTTAGAGATCTCAATATTTTTTATTTAATTGCAGAGTTCTTATATTTGAAACTGATGGCAAAGGATGAATTGACAAGTTCACTTAATTTAGCATAAACATCACTGAAGGTTTCATCCTTTTGCATCCTCAAGGTCTCAAATTGGGAGGTGTATCGTTAAAGCCGGGACATCTTCACTAAGGGTGTACCTTCGTGAGAGACTTCAAGAATGTCCCAAGGCTCTTTGAAACTCTCATAATTGGAGATCCTCTGGAACTTATTAGGAGAAACGGCATTGAATATCGCATTCAAGACTTTTGAGTTCCATCCAAACTTTCGTACTCATTTTTGTTTCAAGTGCTCAAAGATTTTGGTCTGGTCATCGTGTCGGTCCCCTCGGTAGTTGTCAGAGGTCTAACCTTACAATACCGACAACAGCACAGAGTAACCTTAGGAAAGCTCTCATTCATGTCTTTCAATATACATAATTAGGCTCGTCAAAGAGTGATGGTCTCATGATCGAACCTCCTTTTCTTTGAGAATCCATTCGAGACTTACTAGTAGTCACATTAGTTTTCAAATCAACAAAAAACTAGAGTAAGCAAAAACAATGCCTACAAGTGCCTAAGTGCAATCCTCAAACTTGCTTTGATACCAACTAGGGAGAGATGCACATTAGATACTCCCTCACGATTATACATGTGAGACCGCTAGCCACAACCTAGAGGAGAGGTGAATAGGTTAATTACGCTTTTCAACAAATCGTGAAAACCGTCATATGAATGGATGCAAAAATATGCCATTGATTAACTAACACTCTAATTCACCACAAAAAGAATCCCACCAAAACTAATGATTTACAAAATCCTTTTCAATGAATTGAAAGATAAAAATCCTTCAAAGCAAAAATATTTTTCAAAGCAAGATTAAGAGTGTGCACTGCACAAGGTGTACGAAACATGTGTTTATAACGACCCTCAACAAGCACTCCCACGCTCCTACAATCCAATGCATTATCAGTGATCACTTGGACCACATTTTGAGGTCCAACTACATGAATGAACTCCTAAGCAAGTTGGCTATGAAATATTTGTCCTTATATTCACCTTCATAATTAATTGCTTTCAAGAACATAGGCCCACTTTCACACACAGTCATGAAATTTATGATTGGCTTTTTTTTAGCATATGTCCAACTATTAAACACAATACTTATACCTTTTTATTTCCACAATTGCTCAGTTGGCTCTAACAACCTCTTAAAGTTTGCTCTCCCTTTTTTGAAGAGTCCTCAACATATTAAACTAGGAGGGATATACCACTAATCATATGAGTAGATGCAAAAGTATAGGAGCAACAATAATGTGAATTTCGGGCAAGGTGGAATGGTAAACTAGTTGAATAAAACATCCTTTCAATCTTACTATGTAGTTCTTCTCGAGCTCCAACATTAAAGACTTTCTCAAGATAAAAAGTAGCCTTCCTTTTTTTTGGATCTAAACCATCCCCATGCATTAATGACCCAAATTCCATAACACTACTAACACTTGCACTCGACGAAGCAACTTTGCTTGATGCTGAAGATAGTGGTAAATGGACTTGTTTGGGAAAAAATATTTTCACTCTCATCTCAACTTGATCAACTACCTTTTGCATGTCAATTAATTAATGATGAGTAACTTTGCAAAATACTTGAATTCCATGACCAGGGATTTTTAACAAATGTGCATTAACCCTATAATATGATCCTTTAAAATTTAGTTGACAAAAGTTGCATTGAAATTGAATATTTCCTCTCCATCCTCCAATTTTATCTACTTTTGTAACATACTTCCATAAAGGGGTGTGATCATCGCTACTATCCCCACTAGCACCAGCAAAATGACTCATTTTCCTAAATCATGCGCGTATGTGCAATTGCAAGTGTATATGCAAAAATTGAAGTAATAAATAACACGAGCAATTTTTTTACACAGAAATCCAACTGGGAAAAAATGTGGATCCACTCAAGGTTCACGTAACATAATCCAGAAACTCAAAGTCAATTTACAATTACTCGAAACTTATACTTCAACCAATACCCTAGTCAGATGTTCATTTTCTTTAATAAATTTCTCATCTAGATTCCACCCACCAAAGTCTTGAGTAGCTTCATTTCAATGCCTCCATCGTAATGGATCGTTAGAATCTTTAAGCAATCTTCTCGACCAAGATCCTTAGGATGCGCACTCGTTCGATGGGTTTTGTAAACTTTAAGTAAGAGCTTCTTCTTCTCCAAGGTGTGAGACTGAATAGAAGAATCAAGATGGCTGGCCTTTGGTCTTTGGGATCTAGAGTTGTTTTCTAGCTCTCTAGATGTTGGAATGCTAAAAATATACTTATAAGAAGCTTACCTTATTTATAGGCCCAAAATTAGGTTAATCTTGGCGTCCAAGTAAACTACAATTTGCGAATGCCAGCTTGAGCAAGAGGGTGGTTGGTTCTAGAATGAAAAAAGAATTCAAACCATAACAGTGGAATAGATACCGCTAGAGTCATTTGCAGATCGCTCGAGTAGCCTAAGAGCGGCCAAAGGGCAATCTCTACTGGCCAACTCATCAGCCTCCTCCGATTATATCCCTAAGCGTTCAAGGACTACTCTTGCTGAAAGCAAGCAAGCAGAAGGCGGTCCCTACTGGTTTTAAAGAAAAAATCAAGAAAAAACTAGTCATCTTTAGCACAAAGGGTGTTGTTCAAGTAGGATCCAATAAATGACACATTCTATATTTTCAAAACTCATTTAGGATTCAGAAAAACTTTTCATTGAAAAACCTAAAAGTCATTCAAGGATTTTTCCAATTCCATTTTATAATTCTAGTCATCTTAAGTCCAAAATTAAATCAAGGATTCTTTGGTCTTTAGGTCATTACCTTTATCCTAAACTTGAAGGTGCATTGGAGAACTCTTGATAAGACTTTGTAGCTTGGACTCCTCCCTTATTTGATGCTTACAGATCTTGATTTTTTAAACATCATGACCATGGAATTAGGTTGAGATTTACATCAACACTTTATGAAATTAGTCAATTACAAATATTTTCCTAACAAAAACCATAGGAAAAACAAGAAAGTGGATTTTGAAGATATGGTGATACAAAAAGTATAGAGAGAGCTGTGAGAATGATGCAAGAATCAAATGATTAATCACCATCTAATTTGAATGAGATTTGAATATGATATTTTGGGTGACTTGAGGTATTTATCTTGTAGAAGCAATTCCTAATTTGAGATATGGGGTAATATACAACTCTTTCTTAAATCTCTTTACAAAGAGCAATTCTTTATTAGTTTTTGATTTGTATTCTCTCTTATTGATCTATCATGATTTCTGAATTCCAAGTATATTTTGAGTATGATGATCATGTTTTGTGCAGACTGGAAACTAGATTGTGGTAGTCAACAGTCCATTGTATTGTAGTCCAAAAGATCCTTGTGATCAGCTAGGTGGGATAGTTGGTGAGGTGTTAGGTTTACGTTCAAGTCTTGCTTAGCATGTGACATGAGTATAATTTTGTATGAAATTGTTGACTACTTGAGATAGTTGATATTTACGTGATCCTTGAGCTATTTGATATCCAATTATATCTATTTTGTCATTGAGCATATTACTTCCTTTCGTATTATATACTTCGCCACTTAATTAATTTTCAGCTGAATTTCTGAGTAAAGATTATAATAAAATATTTGAAGAATCATAGATGAATAGATAACTATTATAATATTGATATTTAGAGAATTTACTTGTATTTGGAAATCAAAATTATCAACTTTAAATTTAGTGAGGCAATTAGAGCTATGATTATGTATTTGGCGACATTTTTTGAAATTTTGTCAATTAATTTATCAAATAACACATTCGGTAACTGAACATTGCAATTTTTTATTAGAGAACTTAAGGTGTTTTCCCATTTTTTTTCCAATTATTCTTCTTTTGATAATAAAAAAAATATATGGAAAGGGGCAAAAGAAAGCACCCAAAAATCACCCTGATAAGCCTTCACTAGTGGAATCATGAGACCCCTGACCTCGTCCATTACTTGTCTTGGAAATAAACCTAACTAGACTAACATAACGGTCAACCACCGAGCCTCAATGTGAACTCCAAAATTCAACCCTCGAACTTCAAGGTAAGAAATTCAACCAATACTCTACTAGACCACCCCACTCTGTGGTTTTTTTTTTTCAGTTATTCATTGGGTTTTTTGGAAGCCGGTATACCTAATTAGACTTATCTATACCACTTTAAAATGTGAGAATACATGAAAAACATTTTTTTTCCATCTTTACCCTCCAAAAATGTCACTATGTCCTTCATATCCATCATATTATTGGCTAATAAACCCTAATTACCTTCCTCCCAATCTCTTCTTTTCCAGCCGTCTCTCTCTCTCCCCTATGTCTTCACGATTCTCACACGTTTTTTGCCTCTCTGTCTCTCTCCTTTTCCCAACTGTTACTCTCTCTCTTCAAAAATTGCCCAGCACCTCAACGGAAACCATCCATTTCCATCAGTTACTCCATCCCTCACTCTCTCCGTCTCCCTCTCCCCTGTGAACTGACAAATCGTCCATTAACAACCCGCCGTTCACCTTCTCCATCTGAGCCCTTCAGTTCTCCACTGCCTCCTATCGTCCCGAATAGCCATATTACGGCTACAATCTTCTATCATTGATTTTCAAACAAAAATCTCCATAGGTTTTAATACCCAGCAATTTCAACATTTCACTGTCAAAATCGACCCTTTTGGAATCAACTATTGTATTTATCCTTTACACATGAACGCAAAGATTTTAGTTTTTTCTCCGTCACAGGGTTGCGTTGTTTCTTTTAAGGCTAGCTCCACAAGGCAAGGCAAATCACAGGTAACAATTATTTCTTTTTAGGGTTTCTTATATAGATACCTCGTGTTTACTGTCAAGTGTCAACTGTGGAAAGCATTTGTTTTTTTTTAATTGATCTCTACTTCATCTCCAACTTATGATATAAAATTGCCGATGCAATTTATTTGGGGATTTACCTTCTGTTCTGTTAAAACGATGATGACATAGTTTTCTGGTTATTTTTCCAACTGTTATCAACTTAGGCGTAGCTTTTTTTAGCAATTCACAATTTATTTATTTTTTTGCCTTGTTCTTAAGAGCAAATGTCATAATACCTTATGAAGTTTCCAACTTTTGTGGACCATTCTGATTAAACTTGGCTCTGTTAATGATGATGTTTGTTTGTCTTAAACAGAACCTTGAGAAAGTTGGGACTGCACTAAACAAGCACATATATATATATATATATATATATATATATGATAGTTTATATGCGGCATGCTTTATGAGTAATTGTGGTTTCTTGTTGGTTTCACTAACTTCGAAATTCTTGTTCCCTGCAGTCCCAAGGATACTCCTGGGATGGAGGTGAGACTACTCTCGAATTGCAGTTTTATTATTCAAAGAGAATGCTGATTGATGCAATTCATTGGGATTTTTTTTATATGTTGATCATATGCCTAACCTACACAAGAAGAATATGGATGTGAAAACCCTATTGCAATATTAATAAACGACTTGCATTCTTGGGAATATACATTTTTCCGCCTGCTATGATTTGTTCTCTTTTTTTTTTGGCGGTTGTGATTATCATTCCTTATACCAAATTGCTTTCTATAAATCTTGAACCAGTGTGGCCTTTCTATATAGAGGGGACTTCTTTCACCATTCTTACAATTCTAGACCAAAAAACTAGAACATTCATTGGCACATCAGTAATAATACTTGTGTGAGTGTTTGGTTGCACCAATAGCAATGTGTGTTCCTTTTTCTTAGTGTTTATCTCGAGTAAAATTTGTAAGATATCACCCTATTACACAGTTGGCATGAAATTAATCTATGTGGGCAATCAGTACTTGATTGTGGCATGTGGTACACTAAAATGTGTTTCCAATGGAAAAGCTTGCAGAAGTAGTTCATGAATGGCCCAACATGGACTTTTTTCTATTCTTTGTCTGCCTATCAAACACCCATCCCCTCCCCCTGGTCCTCATTTTTATTTAACATTATACTAATATATATTGTTTGCTTCCAGGTACTTTCAAGTTCACACTTCAATTTATAGAGGACTACCCGAATAAACCACCAACAGTGGGATTTATCTCCCAAATGTTTCATCCAAACAGTAAGTTGGAATTAAAACTACAGATTGTCATTTTTGTTATAATTTGTAATCATTCGTAACATTCATGTTTATGATCAACTATAACTGCACTGGTTAAGTAGTTGTTTAGAATGCACTAGGGCTTATATG
>CM042190.1:5497694-5556397 GCA_023539305.1 Ilex asprella | reverse complement strand
ATAAATTCGTATTTATATTATATAAATTTGTATATATATATATATATATATATTTGAATTTATATATATAAATTAGTATATATATGTATCTAAATACGAGTTTATATATGTATGTGTGTGTGTGTGTGAATCAATGTGCATTAAATATTAAAGTTCTCTCATAAAACTAGAAAATGTTTAATGCACCACTTTCCAAAGAAAATACACATGGATCAATAAAGTGCAAAAACATCACAATAAAATAAGTCAAATTCAAATAATGTACTTAAATACAAATAATTATCAAATGTTGTGGACTTAATTACCCAATATTTTTTTCTGTGTACTTTTTTACAATTAAGTCTAATTTAATATTCCCCTTACGATTTACCCTTATTCATTCTCCTTGTGGCATCTTGCACCCAACCAATAACATACCTACTATGATCCACGCAGACCATGAGATTTAATTATCCTCCAATTGTGGGCTAAATGTTATAAGGACAAATTCACGAGAAATTTTGAATTATTCAAAAAACCACCGTGACGTTTTAAAATTAGGAAAAAAAAAATTGGTAATTTCTATTTAAATTTGTGGCTTTATGTCATGGCACTGCACCCCCTACTGCAATTTCAGACTAGTCGGGTATAAAAATGGATGGACCAAATACAAATACAAATACAAACACAAACTTGTACAAAAAATCTATAATTCTCCTGCAGTGCGAATTGATACACGAGGCTCTGTAACTCCAGCGTCGTTATCGTCCAGGGCACACTTCTAAAAATATATTGGGATAAAGAAAAGGAATAAAATATAAGTATAGCAAAATTTCCAGTCAAATTTCTATCATAGGCTTTCTTTCAACTTAAAAAGATCATCGGAAACACAACAAAAATATTTCAGAATGAACACGAATTCATCTTACACATATCATGAAACTCTCAGGATTTCACTGTTAATGAAACCATCCCTTTAAGGTGGAACATAATCCACTGAGCCAATTTTTGGGTCTAAACCAGAGCTCATGTTGATTACTTACCCATCACTCTCCCCGTGTGTTACGCCACTTACTAGAATGAATAGCAGAATTAACATGTGATTTAAGATATGCAGTAGTATCAATGCAATCAACGATACTGTTATTTTCATTGTTGTGTAATATTACGCAAGACTAGTGAATTGCCAAATGTTTGCAATTAAATACCAAGACCAGAAATTAGAGAAACTCAACCATCAGCACATAAAGAGAACAATTTTCTACTTCTATTATTATCTTTTTAAAATGAGCTTGGTTCACGTATGATATTTGACTTGATACGTATGTGGTCGATCACAATCACATAAATGTATGTACATAATGCAGCATCTCGCAAATATATGAAACTATACGGCTATAATTTTCTCTACTACCTTCACTAAAGATAAGACTCACGCAATGCAATATAAAGAGGTCCCAAGGTCAAATGAAGGCCCTTAACACACCAACCCCCCCTCCCAAAAAAATTAACCCAAAAAAAAAACAAAACAAAACAAAACAAAATAGAAAAAAAAAACACATACTCCAACAAAAAGAAATGGCCCAAACTGGGTTTGATTCGCACGCAGCTTTACTGCAGTCATTCTTCATGCCCAAAGGTGTAGAAGTACGTACATATTTGTATCCAACGAACACAGATAACACAGCCCCCTTGCTACTCGAGAACTCACGAAAAGGTAGCTCACATCACAACAGATAAAACAATCAACATCATGCAGAACAATGCTCCCCAGTTACACCAAGTGAGGTAATGCCCTTGACATTATCAAATTAATGAGCAAAATAATTAAATAACAAAACTCCAATAACCAAAGCCAACAATAAGAAGAAAAACCAGTTAGCTATTACTTCAAGTAAAATTGAATTCCATGCATACCTGCCCAGTTTGGTCAAAAGTGGAATGATGAAAAACCACATTATAGCCGAAATAAACCTCAAATAAAAGACAAAAAACAAACCCACTTCTGCAATGACTCATTTTCTTCCCAAAATCTGCCCTAGGCATGTTGCACCCACAGCTGTGCTCACAAGTAGACTCCCCCAACTTAACTGACAAAGCGTCCTCAGTGCACACAACAACACCACGCGTCACCTCGGCCTTGACATGGATGGAGGAGCCACCATAAGAAGAATTTGGAGGAGCAAGGTGCTCCACAGCTGAGGCAGGAGGAATATGCATAGACTCCAACAACAGTTGGAGCCTTGAGTAAAGTTTTCTTTGCTGCTCTCCTGGTAACAAATATAACAAACACCGAAAAGAAAATGAGGAGTGTCCTAAAGAATATATTAACAACATTCAAGACTGCAGCAAGTACCTGCAGCAGCCACGGATGACAAATAAGAGAGTAATGCTACCGTATCAGATTCTACAATCTACATGGCGAAAGACTAATAAATCACTGACACGAAAAAAAATAAGAGATAAACAATCACTGGTCATCGTATTTGAATGCTAACACATCACCAAACTAGACAATTACAAAACACCACCAAACCAGATGATTACAAAACATCACCAAACAAGATGATTACAAAACATCACCGGACTGCGATTTCCATTTCAATCACAATTATCAAATTTCACAAAGTTAACAATTTCTGAAAGGTATTCTGCGATTGACTTGACCTTGGAACAATAAATAGATCATGAATGTGGGTTCCAAAAACCAGAAATGTCACTGGGAAAAACAAGATCTACCTTCATGGTTTTGTGCGGTATCACTATTCCCCTCTGGTGGTCTGCAAGAAGCAAAATCCACATTGTACATATCATTGTAACGCTGATTTGCATTATCCCCATTAGTCTTTTCCTGAATTTTGACATCATCAAATCAGTACATGAGCCAGAAACAGGAAAGGAAAATAAACACCTTTCACACATACAAAAAAAAAAATTAAAGTCAGAATTATGAAGGAAAAAAAGAATTAAAAAAATACAACTTCCTGACGTGGAGGTATACCTGAAATACATCAAAAAGGCCCTCTTGCATGTTAGATCCTTTGAGCAACACGGACGGTGGACTCAGGCCAGAAACATGCTGAATAGAATCTGGAAAAATGCCTCCATAACAGAATTTTTCTACATCACTGCAATAGTTGTCGCGTGCACATAAGTTGTTAGTTGATGTTTGTTTGGATCCATTAGCTTCAGAAGAAATTAATGGAGCATCAAGATCCGTCAGCTCCAAAAAACCAGGATTATCTTCCAGAGGCACAAGGCTAGCTTCCCAAATACTAGAGAAATTGGATCCACCGTCATTCAGGTCGCCTAAGCCATTGTATATATCATCTCTACCCAAACAAGTTACACCATCGGCCTTAGCAAGCTCCTACATGCAAATGAAATAAAAATTCACATTAATGTAGGTAAAAATTGGAAGTATAAAGAGAATTACAACTGCTATGACTTGTAAAATGGGAGCACTAGTGTTCACGGCCTGAGAAAAGTGTTAGAGTTATAGCCTAGTTATTAAGATGTTTAACTTTTTTATCTATTTTGCCCTTACTATGGCTTTTGTCTTACACAGACCAGAGAGGTATCCTGGTCAGTTGCACTCTTATTTGGTTATATATATACAAGCCTCTGCACTAAATTTGTGCATCTTTTTACTTCTAACAATTCTAGTGGGTATCATAGTCAGCCAAACCCTAACCTTCCCTAACCCTAGCTTCCCCACCAACGCCGCCACCTCTTTCCACCGGCGCCTCCAACCCTTCCCGCCAAAGCCACCTCCTTCACGCCACTGGTTTTGCTTTTCTCTAGGGACTTTTAGAGGGGTTGGATCCCCTCCGTTGATTTACTTTTGATGTAGTAAATCGCCTATATATTTTTTCTAGATTTATTGGTGTCGTGACCTGTTATTTGGGAACTTTCTGGATCTCTTCTATGTTGCTATTGTTTGACTGGAGATATATTATTGTCCCTTGTTCAACTCTATTTATTTTAGAGTAATTTCTGTCACGGTTGCTGCATTACGATTGTTGTTATGGCCACTGGTGAAGGACTTAAGAACTTTACTATTGGTACTCCCACTAAGAAGACACCTGCCACTTCTGCTGGGAATACACCTTTATGTTTGACTAGTATATAGTATCTATTCGCACAGTTGCATTGCCGACAATGTCGGGTATGATCTCTTAAAAGGTTACGACACAGTTATCGGATGATCGTAACTTTGCTGAGTGATCACATTTGTTTCAACTCTTTTTGGGGCACATTGGGAAGCATGGTTAGTTGACCGAATCGCACCCAAAGCTAGTTAATGACGACCTTGAATATTCTACATAATTCTCCGTGAACTGTATTATTCTTGGATAGTTATTTGGATCTATGGAGCCATTTGTTTGCAAGATTTATCAATTTTATAGCTCTGTTCTGAAGCTATAGAACACATTATCAAAGATGTATTAACAATCAAATAGTGGAGTTTGTGTTTATGAGCTTTCTAATATGTCTGATAGGGAGATATGATAATTCTAGATTACTATGGCTATTTAACTCGGCGCTGACTTCAGCATGAAACTCTATTTCCTCTTACTGCTATTTCGAGGATAGAACCCGAAGGAGCGACATTTCTACATAATCAAGAATAGGAAAATAGGATTCACAAGTTTCTTATGAAACTTCGTAATGAATTCGAGGGACCTCGTTCCCAGATACTGTCGATGTTGAAGCATCCTTCTCTCTTTGAGGTTTATTCTATGATTGCACAATACGAGCGTCGTTATCATATTGCATCACTTCCAATTACAACCTCGACTCCTTAGGCCGACTAGAGGACCCTTGCAGCTGTTGCATGACCTCGCTCAGGACCCCTGTCAAGGGTGGACAACATCCAAACTAACACCGACAAGGCGCTAATGCGGACAAGGTGATTCTTGCTAGTGTGATTATTGTGACCGACCATGACATCTCAAAGTTGCTTGCTAAAAGCTCCATCCCGAGCTTAAATGGTCTCATCTTGCTTCTCGAGGTCGTCCTACTATTGCTAAAGGCCAACCATCTATTGTTGCTACTACTGCTCCTCCTTGGCAGTGCGATATGGATGCTATCACTTTCAGATTAGATATGATTATATCTGCTGCGACCAATACAGGTATACTTCGTGCCTTCTATGCTAGCACCAGTCCTTCTCCTCTTTGGATGCTTGACTCAAGTGCGAATGCTCACATGACAGGTGTGGCTCATCACTTCACTACTTTCGATGAGTAGTTACACACAGTTTCAATTAGTAGATGAGACACATGCCTCTATTATTAATAGGGGTACAATTCACCTTCCAGATAGACTTACATTACATTCTGTTTTTCATGCCAAAACTAGCTATGAATCTATTATCTATTCTAACACCCTCATTCACTTCGTAATATTTCAAAAGCGCTAATAACCTTCAAAATCACTAAATAATATAGTCTCCAAATGAATAACTCTAATACCAATTTCATCTATATTTCAAATAGATACTTTTAGACTATTATAACTTACACGCCTCAGCTATAAAAACTTTTTCATCTCAATCCGTATAACATAACATATTTTTAAATCCTCACTAAGGAAAACAAAGAAAATATCGACAGTTCAAACATACGCTGAATTCCTCGCCACCAGCTAATCTAAAAAAAGGAAAATAATGTAGGGTGAGCATCAACAGCTCAGTAAAGTAACTCAATTTCCAAGTAACCGAGTTTGAAAATAGTATAGTTTAACATGATTGGGAAGAAATCCAAATGAGCATTTGATACATATATATCAGCAAAACATCATTTCATTTGAAACTGTAGCAGTTAAACAAAACTGTAAAAGAGAGTTAGAAATTCGAGTACAGTGCTACACTGTTTGGCAATTCATCCTAATAGACCACTCAGGGTTAATACGATCTATACGATCCAATAATTTAGGGGACTTTCACCCCAAGGAAGATACGCTCCCAAGTCAATACGATCTAATTCAGTACCCAAGTCCGAAGACCAACAAGACCACCCAGGCATTTATAAACTCAATGAGTACCCTCTACGGCCTCAAACTGGAATGTAAACTCTTTTGCCACTCAACCCGTGTGCACTTATATTTTCATTAAAAAAGATCCCGGAGTTTCAATCAATGCGAACAATAAGATTAGTGCAAACCGCACTCAGAAATCTTGATCCGAGTCCGAATTCATGTCAATATTTAAAACACCCAATCATATATTTTAAAACATGCTAAATCATCATAAATAACATATAAAATAATTTAGAAACAAATTTAGAAAGCATCGCATGTTTCGGAATTGAGAAACCCTACCCGCTCAGTATTTTAATCTGAAATAACCAAAAATTAAACAATGTTATTTTTTGATGAAATTTAATACACATACTCAATTAACCTACCTAAAGATGAATATAAAATTTATTTCCTCAAAATCACTCAACAATAGGTCAAATTGACCCCGGAGGTCAAAATAATCATTTTACTCCTCATATAGATTCGACTGTCGGATCGACTTGAAATTTTACCGACTTCCGCACGGACGTTACGAAACTTTTGGGACCAACCAGAGGTCAATCGGATATCAGAAGCGCCCTCATGCGTCGATGGGGTGCACTGGTGTCCTTACCTCACTTCATCTTCAACCTTGGTTCATTTTGACTTTTGCCCTAAGTGCAGAATTTTCTGCTCAACTACCCTAATACACATACTCAATTAACCTACCTAAAGATGAACATAAAATTTATTTCCTCAAAATCACTCAACAATAGGTCAAATTGATCCCGGAGGTCAAAATAGTCATTTTACTCCTCATTTAGATTCGGCCGTTGGATTGACTTAAAATTTTACCGGGACTTCCGCACGGACGTTACGAAACTTTTGGGACCAACTAGAGGTCAATCGGGTATCAGACGCGCCCTCATGCGTCGACGGGGTGCACTAGTGTCCCTACCTCACTTCATCTTCAATCTTAGTTCATTTTGACTTTTGCCCTAAGTGCAGAATTTTCTGCTCAACTACCCACTTTGGCCTCCTGGTTCTACTACAGTACACATTTTCACCTAATTTTTGAACCTAAACACTCACCACACATCACTATAACAAATCTCATAATTCTCAAGCTTTGAATTAAGCTTAAACCCATAAAATAAAAAAGTCAAAGTTAGTCAAAAATCATTTTTGTAACACATGGCCAGACCTACAACTGCTCGTTTCACCCCCAAACGACCTTAAAATCCAATTCTAAGGCCATAAATGGATTCCTTGACCCCAAATTAGCTAGACTCAAGCCCCCTTTCAAAATTTAAACAAGTTTTTATCAAAATCATATTTTCACTTCCTCAAACCCTCACACAACCATTACACCACCACAGACAACGGCAACCCACGAATCCACCACTAAACAACTCCTCAAGACATCCCAAACTCAGTCATACCAAACAATTAACCCAAATCATGCTCAAATCTCAAACCCGTTTCAAAATTCAAAAACCTATTAAACTTTAAAACATAAATTCATGCATCAATACTCAACCAAATCAAAATCTAAATATATATATGAGTTCCTAGCATCCATATTAGGCTGTGAGAATACCTCTTAGTGCTCGAAATTGTCTCTGCAAAAATCCAAAAATCCTAAGTCTCCTTTCTCTCTAACTTCTCTTTCTCCTCTCTCTCTCTTCCCACCAAATCCTTCTCCATTTTATCCCCCAAGCAGCTTATTCAGGTTTCCCCAAGCAGTTGGGTGTCGTCCATGCAAGCCAACAAGCCTCCATCAACCACCTTGCTTGTGTAGAATGTCATTGAAGCTTCAATGACAATTTGATAATTTTCTTATTTTGTTTGTCACAGTTTGGTAATTTCTCTATTTTGTCTAATTTCAAAAATTAAATGTTTTTTATTATTATTAGTATTTCCTAAACTCAGGTTATTACATCTATACATCACTTAACTAGAGATTTTCGTTGTGTAGTAGTGTTATTATCTGACTCTTGTTATTTGCAAAACCTAAGTACCAAGAGAATGAGTATCAAGGGACATGCGAGAGATGGGTTGTACTATTTAGGCAATCCACCTCTAGTTGCTCTGTAGCTTGCACCTACTTTATCTTTATCTGTACCTAGATTACATACTAATATTTTACCTAGTACTTATCATTATGCTTTTTTGTCAAGCTATTTAGTTGTGACATAACCATTTTGGACATACAAATGTTAAATATTTATGTATGCTTCATACTTTGAGTAATGTTTGTGATAATGGTAGGATTGTATTATAGGTTCACTATCTAAACATGTTTGAACTAGTTATATTCCTCGCATGCACCAATCTCTTAGGCCATTTAACCTAATACACTCTGATATTTGGCAACCCTCACTAATTATTATTCTGTCAAGTGTCCGATATTATGTGACATTTTTAGATAATCATACCTGTTGTACTTGGGTATACCTTTTGCATAGGAAATCAAATGTACTCCTTGTTATCACTCATTTTGTACAAATAATTAGAACACAATTCGATGTCATTATTCGAGCTCTTGGTTTGGACAATGTCAAATAATATATATCTGATGCCTTAGTATCTCACATTTCCTCCCAACGTATCTTTCAACAGCTCACTTGCCCAAATACTCCAGAGTAAAATAGAGTTGTTGAAAGAAAAAAAAAAGAGTCTAATAAGGATGGTACGTTATATAGTTAGAGGTATGGGGGTGCTTAAGTCTTATTGACATTTTATAGTTCTGACTTCTACATTTCTATGCAATCACACACTGAGTCGTGTTATTTAGCATATGACTCCCTTATAGATCCTATTTCCTAAGCAAACAACTTTTTCTGATCCCTCCTCGAGTCTTTGACTGTACATGTTTTGCTCAGGATCGGTCTCCTACTCGTCGTAAGCTTCATGATACAGCTATTCGTTGTGTCTTTGTGGGCTACAGTCAACAATCCAAAAGCTATCAGTGTTATGATCTAGTCCAGCGCCGCATATATCACAGTCTAGATATTACTTTTTTTGAGCATATACCTTATTTTTCTACTTCTAGTCCCGTGTTTGCATCACCAGTTGACAATACTCCCTTTAATTTTCCCTGACCACCGGAGCCACTAATCACTGTCACTACAAAGTCGCCAATTACACATGATATCCTAGTCTCTCCTCTTTTTACACATGATATCCTAGTCTCTCCTCTTTTTACACATGATATCTCAATCCCTCCTCCTTTGCAGGTTTATGTTCGTCCCCCTCACACTCATTCCCCTACTGATGTCCCCGCTATTTCAAGCGATGTAGATAATATTTTTCAGTTTGTTGAATATTTTGTCTATTGTTAGTGCTGATGAGACTGCAGGTGTTAAGGTCTTTGAGCCAGTTAATTTATTTGATGAGACTCTATTTGTGAAGGATAATGATTCAATGCGTTGTTATCCGCGTCGTGACCACCGGCCAATTGTTCGTTGTAGTTGGGCCACCAAGGCTTTATATCCGATCACTAGTTATGTTTCTTATGTTGAGTTGTCTCTTACATTTTGGGCTTACAGTATAGCATTATCAAATACACCAATTCTTCGCTCCATTTCAGAGGCTATGTGGGAACCTTAGTGAGTTCTTGCTATGAAGACAGAGATAGACGCTCTTCAACATACCACACATGGGATTTTATTTCTTTACCTTTAGAGATGAAGCCTGTTGGTTGTTGATGTGCTTACACCCAGAAGTTTCTTGCGAATAGTAATATTGATCGCCTTAAGGCTAGACTTGTGAAAACGACTTTACTCAAGTTCTAAGTCGCGATTTTAGAGCTACCTTTGCCCTGATGACAAAGTTGATAACTACCTCGTATTCTTGGCCTCTTGATCAGTTAGATATGAAGAATGCGTTTTTACACAATGACCAGAACAAGATTATTTATAATGATGTCCTACCTAACTTTCGTGGTGGAGGAGTATGCTAGGAAGGTGTGTCAACTACACAAGTCTCTTTATGGACTAAAACAGTCACCACATGTCTAGTTCTCTCAATCGAGTGGTGTGGTTATACATTTCGGCTTCACCAGATGCTATTTTGATCATACATGTTTTATTCAATGGATACTACTATGCAGTGTGTCATTCTCTTTGTATATATAAATAATATTATTATTATTGTGGATACATTTCTGAGATTTCACAAGTCAAGGTTGACCTTAGAAAGACCTTCGATGTGAAAAACCTTAGATTTCTGCTATACTTTCTTGAGATTGAGGTTGCTCATAACAACAGGAGTATTGTTCTCTCTCAGAGAAAGTACGTTCTAGATCTTTTCTTGAAAACTGGAATGTTGGGGTGCAAACCAGCAATCATCACCTATGATTTCAAGCTTGAAACTTACTGTTGAAGGTAAGGAATTGAGAGATCCAGCTGTTTATCAGAAATTGGTAGGTAGGCTTATCTACCTAGCCAACACTAAGCCAAACATTTCATTTGTCGTCAGTACACAAGTCATGTCAATCCCATCTTGATGCGGTATATCATATTCTTCAATACCTCGAGACTCTATTGTCAAGCTTGGCTTAATTGACATCTTTGCGCCTAGCTTAAGGAGGAATGTTAAAGTTATAACCTAATTATTATGATGTTTAGCTTTTCTATCTATTTGTCCTTACTATGATTTTTATGTCTTACTGGTACGCACTGAATTGCTACACTGAAATTTATCACTGAGTTACAGAAGAAACAAGTGAGGAATAAGAGAGAAATTTATTTAAGTACTGAATATCCAAGCATTCGAGAGGCTAGGAACTCTCCAAGATGAGCAAGCTCATTACAAAACAAGAAATCTCCTACCCTGCACTCACTACCTCATGCCCTCTATATTCCCTTCACCTCACACCGCCAATAGAGAGACCCCACAATTTCTGTTATGCCTTCTGTTATGCCAGCAATCCAAACCGAATGCCAACAACCCAACCCTCATTGCCTTAGCTGCGGTTTTCCGGATTTGCCGCTGCGCCTAGAATAGGTAAAACGCACCTATGGCCTATCATTACCCCCCCAAACCTTCACCTTGTCCGCAAGGTGAAAGTCAGGAAACTGGTGTTGGATCACGTGAAAGTCCTCCCAAGTTGCCTCATACGCAGGCAGTGATTTCCACTGCAGCAGCACCTCTCCTGCGCCTGATGGTCCCTGGGCTTTAGGACGCACCACCAACACTTCCTCTGGTTCGACCACAAGTTCTAGCTCAGGGGTCAACTGGGGTGGTAATACTGGAGACGAGGAGGAGATCCCACAAGCTGGCCTTAACTGGGAAACATGAAAAACTGGATGAATGGTGGCTGACTGAGGGAGCTCCAGCTTGTATGCCACCTTCCCAATTCGCTGAAGAACCTTGAATGGGCCGTAGTATCAAGCCGCTAACTTCTCAAATTTACGTTGAGCGATTGAACGCTGCCTGTACGGTCTCAACTTCAAGAATACCAAGTCTCCTTCCGAGAACTCCTCAGGATGGCGCTTGATGTCAGCTTGCAGCTTCATCCGCTGCTGAGCTTGTAGCAAATGCATCCTCAAGTCATCCAAAATAGCATCCCGATCTTCTAACAGCTGATCTACCAAGGACACCGCAGCTGCCCCTCGATCGTATCTAATGAGAAGGGGTGGATCCCTACCATAAAGTGCACGAAAAGGGGTACAGCGAGTGAAAGAATGAAAGGAGGTATTATACCAATACTCTGCCTAGGCCAACCAGCGAGCCCAACTCTTAGGCTTTCCAGAAGCAAAACATCGTAGATAAGTCTCCAAGCAGCGGTTGACGACCTCTGTCTGTCCATCAAACTGAGGGTGATAGGCAGTGCTGCGCTTCAGAGTCGTCCCCTACAGCTTAAACAGCTCACTCCAAAAGTGACTCAAGAACACCCTGTCTCGATCCGAAATGATTGATTGAGGTATACCATGAAGCCGCACAATCTCGCGCATAAAAATACCAGCAACCGTAACAGCAGTAAAGGGGTGCTTCAACCCAATAAAATGAGCATATTTACTCAGTCGGTCCACCACCACTAGTATAGCATCCCATCCTTCAGATCTTGGCAGTCCCTCAATGAAATCCAATGTCACTTCATCCCACACTTGCGCTGGAAGTGGAATAGGCTGCAGTAACCCAGCTAGAGTCGTGGCCATATACTTATTCTATTGGCAGACTGCACATTCTCGTACAAACTTGGTTACATCCTTGCGCATGCCTACCCAATATAACTCTGTGGTTAGGCGTTGGTAGGTCTTTGTTTCCCCCGAATGTCCCCCAATTGGAGTGGTGTGAAATTCTCCAAGTAGAGTATGTAGGAGTTTAGAGGTTCTTGGAATGATGAGACGATTCTTATAAAATAAGATTCCCTGCTCGACTGTAAATCCCATGTGAGATTGCGGCCCTGAAGTGATATCCTCTCTTAGCCTCTTCAAAAAAATGTCATTCTCCAATTCTAGTTTTAGAGAGTCCCAATGCTGCCACTGCGGAAGTGCTAAAGTGGAGCACTCTACTTCATCTGTTACACGCGAGAGGGCATCCGCTACTCTATTACTTGCCCCACTGCGGTATTGGATTTCGAAATCATACCCCATGATTTTGGTAATCCACTTCTGATATTCTGCTCCTACAATCCGTTGTTCCAAGAGAAATTTCAAACTCTGCTGGTCGGTCCGCACAATGAAGTGCCTGCCAAGCAGGTAAGGACGCCATTTCAACACCGCAAACACAATCACCATTAGTTCCTTCTCATAAATGGATTTAAGGCGAGCTCGGGGACCTAGGATTTGACTGTAGTAAGCCACGGGTTGCTGCCCTTGGATAAGAACAGCTCCTAATCCCTGCTCTGAAGCATCCGTTTCGACAATGAACGGCTTAGCGAAATCGGGCATGGCCAAGACAGGGATCGAGAACATCGATTGCTTAAGGTTTTCAAACGCTGATGCTGCTTCCGAACTCCACCCAAAGTTATCCTTCTTAAGCTGTTCAGTCAACGGGTACGCAATATGTGCATACCCAGCCACAAATTTGCGGTTGTATCCTGTCAAACCCAGGAACCCCCTCAAAGCTTTCAAATTTTTCGGAGCTGGCCACGAAATCATGGCCTGAATCTTGCTGGGATCTGCTGCTACCCCCTGCCCAGAAATGATATGACCTAGGTAGGCCACTTGAGTCCTCCCAAACTCGCATTTCTTTTGGTTGACAAAGAGTCTATTGGTCTGCAGGACCTCCAATACCTGTGCTAAATGTTGTTGATGACTCTCCTCCGAGGTACTGTAGACCAAAATGTCGTCGAAGAACACAAGCATGAACTTCTGTAGATAAGGCCGAAAGATATCATTCATCAACGATTGGAAAGTCGCGGGAGCATTTGTGAGGCCGAAAGGCATGACGAGGAACTCGTGGTGCCCATCGTGAGTTCGAAAAGCAGTTTTATGGATGTCCTGCCCTCTGACCCGGATTTGATGATAGCCCGACTTCAAGTCCAACTTAGAAAAAAATTTCGCACCATGTAGCTCGTCGAGGAGCTCATCGATGACGGGAATAGGATACTTATCAGGTACGGTAGCCTTGTTCAAAGCTCTATAATCCACACAAAAACACCAGGAACTGTCCTTCTTAACCAACAGAACCGAACTCGAAAACGGACTACTGCTGGCTTGAATGATTCCAGCAGCACACATTTCCTTGATCAATCGCTCAATCTCATCCTTCTGGGCGTGAGGATATCAGTATGGCCGAACACTCACTGGTTGGCTGCCCTCTTTGAGTACAATAGAATGTTCATGTCCCCTACTCGGAGGCAACCCCGTCGGCTTGTCGAAGACAATTTCATAGTCTGCCAGAATTTGGTGAATAAATTGCGGTACCTCAGGGTTCACGTTATTTACCTCTTCCAGTTGATTAAGCTCTACCAGGATTCCAACTCCCTCGTGTTTAATGGTTCGCATCATCGCCTTCAAGGAAACCAAGGTTTTCCCAAGAGAGGGATCCCCCCGCAGCGTGACTGTCTCGTTGCGGAGTCTAAATTTCATCACCTGTGTCTTCCAATTTGTATGAGTCACCCCCAAAGTCTCGAGCCATTGAATGCCCAAAATCACATCAGAACTTCCTAACCCCAAAGGCAAGAATTTGTCTACAATATCAATCCCCTGCAGGTGGAGTGTTACCCCTCGGCATATGCCTCCTCCACGTACAGTATTCCCAGTCCCCATAGCCACCCCATACCCCTCGGTTTTGACGATGGGTATCTAAACCCGTTTAACAATATCCAATGAAATAAAATTATGAGTTGCCCCGGGGTCTATCAATACCACTACCTCTTGTTCGCCAATCTGCCCCCTCAATTTCATCGTCTTTGGGTTAGTCAAACTCACCACCGAATTGAGCGAGACCTCTGCCATCAGGTTGAGCTCAGTCGCCTCCAGTTCGAGCTCTGTTTCTTCCGACTCCTCGCCCTCACCCAGCTCTCCTTCTTCTGCGTCGTGTGTGAGGAGGACATTCAGCTCTTTCTTTTTGCACAAGTGCCCAGGCGCCCATTTCTCGTCACAGCGATAACAAAGCCCCTTCTCACGTTTTCTCTGGAGCTCCGAATCTGAGAGCCTTCGTACTTCTCCGACGACTCTCCCGGTGGATCGATTTGCCCTAAAATCCGATCGTGGGGCTTCAGCATGAAGGCGGTGTGAGTGGTATAGATTTATGTTCTGCGTTGATGTTCCAGCTCGTTGGAACCCCATGGACTGTTTGTGGGCTTTGGTCACCCACAACTTGTCTTCTATTCTTTGGGCCAATTCCATGGCCCGGCCCAGGTTGCTGGGTTCTAATATTCGGACTTCCACCTTGATATCGGTTTTTAACCCGTTGATAAAATTGCCTAGGGCAACTTCATCGGAAACATTCTCTAATGGCGCCGAGAGCTCGATGAATCTTCGGCGATATTCCTGTACGCTTCCGTCTTGCACTAGTGCCAACCATTGCTCATGGAGTGAACCCGCCTGAGTTGTTCGGAATTGCTTCAAGAGGAGCATCTTCATCTCTTCCCACAAAATGATCGAGTGTTTCCTATTCTCCCATTAATACCACAGTAGGGCATCTCCTTCGAAGGCCATGATTGCCGCCTCAAGCTTTTCTTTGTTGGTCAATCGATATAGGGCGAAATACCGTTCCGCCTTCAAGATCCAGCCGTCTGGATTCGAGCCATCGAACAACGGCATCTCCAGTCTCCGGTACCGAATGTCATGGCGAACTCCGTTTGAGTTCGAGCCTCCCTCTGCGCCATGGGACTCGCTCTTGTACGACGCCGAGCCCCCTCGAACCGTGTCTTCTTGCGATTTGAGGAGCTGTTCGAATAATTTGTTCATATTCTGCACCTCCTCTTTCAACGTTCCCACTTCACGTTGGAACTCCTCTTGTACGGCACCAACCATTTCTTCCATGAAATCCATCCTCTCTGCAACGTTCTTGGCTGCCATTTTCCAGGTACGATTGCTCTGATACCAATTTGGTACACACTGAATTGCTACACTGAAATTTATCACTGAGTAACAGAAGAAACAAGTGAGGAATAAGAGAGAAATTTATTTAAGTACTGAATATCCAAGCATTCGAGAGGCTAGGAACTCTCCAAGATGAGCAAGCTCATTACAAAACAAGAAATCTCCTAACCTGCACTCACTACCTCATGCCCTCTATATTCCCTTCACCTCACACCGCCAATAGAGAGACCCCACAATTTCTGTTGTGCCTTCTGTTATGCCAGCAATCCGAACCGATTGCCAACAACCCAACCCTCATTGCCTTAGCTGTGGTTTTCCGGATTTGCCCCTGCGCCTAGAATAGGTAAAACGCACCTGTGGCCTCTCACTTACCCAGACCAAATGGGTGTTCTGATCAGTCGCACTCTTATTTTGCTATATATACGAGGCTCTACACTCAGTTTGTGCATCTTTTTCACTCCCAACAATTCAAGTAAAAGTAAAAGCTACAAATAGTACATCAACTACACTATAGGAGTAGACTAACAATTGTTAAACAAATAATACAAAATGTATGTGTGCCTCACCGCAAAATTACAATAATTGAAGCACGAATGACAATTACTAGGGTTACTGATGCTTCCATTGTATTCGTACTAGACTGCCTAAAATAATGTTAACTATATTGATTCTAAGGCTATCATTACAAATAAATTAAACCAAGAACAAGAAAACATGTCATTCAAGTAACTTTAATAAAATTAATGGGCATCCTCCGAATGTCAAATAGACAAGACCAGTTGTTCACACAATTTGGCAATCCACCAAAACTTAGATCAGCTTGACAATAAGCTAATCGAGACTCGTGTGAACAATAGAGAAACCGAACTTGCATTCAGCTTGCGGCTCAACTAATTAACTGAAGCTAAAACATTTCTACCTTGGACTAGCCCAAGCTCATCAGCATGATCATACAAAAGTACTTAGGTTTTTATTCTCGTTATGACTAATAAGAATCATACTTCCACCCTAATTCCTTGTGGAACATCGGGTTTAACAAACTATAGTAGTCTCAGTATTGTAAATTAATTGTGCCCCCTTGGCGCTCCATCGTAACATTATCCATCAAAATATAGGGAAAAAACCTAATCGCTTCCTCCAAAATAATTTTCTACTCCCAAAAGCCCCAAGTTTTACTTGCTTATTTCAATATACTGAAGAAACAAATTCTTCCTTTGCAAAATCTAAACTACTTGTATGTAAACTAATATTGTGTGAAAAAGAGACTACTACGAGTAAGATTGGCTTTCTCATTCAAGGGGCCCAAAAACATAATCACATCCGTATCCAATCTTCCACATGCCATAAAATCTCCATGACACCATCAAAATAATTTCCCCTCCCTCCCTCCCTGCCTCCATCTAACTTTAAGATGAATTGCAACGCTTAACAGTTAACCTTACCAGTTCACTTCCATTTGATTGGATGGTGACAGAGAGATGATGGAGAACAGCCGCTTTTAAAATCTCTTGCCGGTGGCACCTTGAAGTTGGGAAGCTTCCAAAAGTTTTCTATATTACTGTAGCAAACTTGTCATTTTAGTTATTGTAGCATCTGATTCATTCAAGTGAGAGGTTATTTCAGTCTACATGCGCAATTTTTATGATAGTTAATGGGAAACACACTTCAGGACCTTTCATATTGAAGATTTCATTATTGCGAACTTTTCAGATTTAATAGCTTTTCCCAAGGATCTAATGGCATGATTCTCAAAAATATGATAACCAATCTGTACGTTTTAATGCTTCACACTTTATAGAAATTTCCAATGTAAGCCATACCAACCAGTCCACCTATTCATTTTAAGCATTCTGTCACCTTAGAACCAACATATCTACATTACACACATTCCCCATTGCCCGATAAGCTGAAAGGAGAAGGTAAAGAAAATATTCCACTCCAAGGAACAATGATAAAGCCAAAAAAAAAATATTCAATTCAACTGGTCCAAAACAAATAGCATGTTACTCACTTCGTTATTGTGATTCTCAATAGGAGAACTATCTTCTGTGAACATTGCCAACCATGAATCAATGTCATCATCATCATCTGGGACCTCTACAGGAACCTTGGCAGCAGAAGGCACAGCTGAAGATGGACCTGGTTCAGATAATGACCAGCTACCTGTACTTCCAGGAACAATTGTGCTCGTCACCACAGCATTCTTCTGTTTATCAGGCAGCAAAAAGGTAGCTCCATCAGATAGTAAAGATTCCGCACTGATGTCTTCATCATCATTCCATTCTTCCTCATTAAATGGTGCTCCATATTGCGCACCATTGTTTGGTCCCAGACCATTCTTCTGGAAAACTTTACAGATCACATATGCATCCTACCAAGAAGATTAATGGTCAACTGATATAGTCAGAAAATTCCTCCCAGTAGACATTTATATCTAGATTAGAATGGGGGGAAAACAGGTCCAGCATTAAGGCCAGAAAAGCAACTACAGAACATGATAAGCAAAAGCAAAATATTCATTTTTCAAATCCTTTTAATCTCACCCAGATACAAATCCTAAGAATGATAGGACCTTTCATAAAGCATAGATAGCATCAAGGTTGCAAGGTTCTTTGCGATCCTCACCAAATATTTGAAAAAAAACACTTGCAAACGCAGAGAAGAAACATTATTCTCAAGACAATACAACAAAGAGAAATAAATCAACCTCTATATATTACTGGAATAGCACATTATTTCTAAATTATAATCACAGAAGCAATTCGCTGCGATTTACATCCACAACAATATTTTGACTTATTGTCCTACTAAACAAGAAAACTCCAATTTATCATTAAATCAAGCCTCAAATCATATGAGCTGTTTGAAAAGAGCAATATTTAACTAGCCTTAAGCAAGTTCAACAATTAAACCAGAATCATTAAACTCGCAGCCAACAATTTACAGTTGCACTACTAGAACCAGTCTGTACCCGACCTAGTTATAAATGGTGTGCAAGGTAGAGAGTAATATATCCTTAAATAAGGATATTGCAACACATAAGCAAACTATCAGTATCAACTTGACTCTTGAGAAAAAGGAAAATAAAACGGAATCGAATTTTTAGTACTTGTTATCACTTATCAGTTCTCTTTGGCAATATAATCCTCTCAGACAAAGTACCTTTAAAGATATCAGACGTGCAGAGTGTGACAGATTTAAGATGAATTTCAAGGGGGAAATGCATATAGAAGAAACAGTTAACATACATTTTCAAACGGCATAGCCGAATGATTCAGATTTTGATAAAACATAAATAAATAAAAACAAATCAAAGGGAAGTTTATCATGATTATATTTCAAATCCTAAGCAGTAAAGGATGGAAAAGAAATACCTGAACAATGGCTGCATCAGCCAGTTTTTTGTCTTCAAGTCTATATTCATGAATAACCCAATTTGTTCTTTCTCCTCGTGGAGCATGTCCTTTGTGAAAAACCAAAGTTTTAACCATTCCCACAGTTCGCTCATTGTAAAGAACTTTTCTATCTTTTCCGGTGGCTTTCCAATATCCATTTTCAGTTGCACGATTCATTCTCGACCCACTTGCATACTTCCTCTCTCTAGGGCAAAAGAAGTACCACTCGCGATCCTTACTTCTCAGACATGATTTATCTGAAGGACAAAATAGGAATGCATCACTATTAAAATCCCATAAAGCAGAAGCAACCCAAATAATGGATAAAATAAATGAAAGAAAGCTTCGCAATATCCAACCAAAAAAACACTTCCACCAATAAACAAATTAATATACAGTGTTTTTAGTTTTACTATATGAATGGACAAATTCAATTTAGGAAATTTGAATATGAAGCACACAAAGAATAGGTGAAATGGTTTAGTGTACGACCATTGTCATGTATGATAATAGTAAATGGAGATCACACTTAAAACAGAGTCAACTACTGTATTACATAAACAAAACTCGATAAACAAACATTTGTACCTGGGAGCTCCCATGGAAAGAACTTGTTAATGTTGAGCTCCGAGATGGCTTCAAAATGGAGCTTCTTTCCCATTACCTTCCTTTTAAGGTAGTACATAACCAGCTCAACATCAGTAGGATGAAAGCGAAAGCCTGGAGGAAGCCACATACTTGCCATAGAGAGAATGTCCCACGGTGTAAACACTAAAATCTTGATAATTCCAATGATATCGTATCTCGTCTTGCTAACTAACGATTAACCAAAAACTTTCCCACAACAATATAGGATTCTCAGAAAATAAACTATGGCAGAAAAAAGTATGTATACACCCGACTTAACCTTTTGCTGAAACCCTTTTCTGTCCTTGTCAAGTCCAATGCCGAAACAAAACCCTGCGAGAACACCACAACCTACCCCGGTACATGAAACAGAAAGCTCGCCAAAGAAACCACTGATGCTTCTTGTGACAGTCAAAAGACATCTGGTGCGCAATACAAACCCTGATATTTCAACGTCATCAACATCGTACGGCAATAAACCAAACTCCAAAAACTCAATAACACATCAAAATATAATAAATCGTAATTTAAAATAAGCCAAGGATAGATGATACACCTAGATTCATAGAATCAAAAACATCTCAACCCCTAAAACCCTTGTTTTCCAACAGAACGAGCTTCACAAAATGTATGACTCAGAACCCTGTTGAACCAAATACCGAAAATTTACAAATTTATGGGAACATTTTAGTAAAAATAAACCAGACCCATAGACGATAACTATTACCAATCACGTACAGGGCAGATCAAAAGATATTTAAAGAAACCCCCAAAAATCCAACAATATGGTGACACTCACCAAGCAAAACCAGTAGTAACACACAACGAAGAAGCGACAAATAACAAAACACGGAAATACTGTGAAAAACAATATCAAAATACCCAATAGTAGTAGCGTAACAGAAAAACCCTAGTTATATATCCCATACTAAAACCCTAAAACAGAAAATAGCCAAACAAGAGAGAAGCTAACCAACAAACAAAAACCGATACAGAACATCAAGAAAAGCTTTACCAAAAGGGAGATGAACCGAGGCAGGCTAGAGACACAAAGACGAAGCGCTGGAGACAGAAGATTGAAAGGGAACTGATATCGATTGGCAGCGTCGCGTTTTATCTGGAGAAGGAAATGTAGTGAGGAAGTGAAGACTGGTGGCTCTATTAGAGCGAGGCTTCTTTGGCAATCCACGGCATTTGATTGGTTGGCTTATTTCGTTAAATGAAGTTAATATACAAATTTTTAGTTTCTAAATGGTAAGTTGTAACCAGCCGTGGTGTCGGGGACTGGGCTATTCCACAGATAATTTCGAGCGTGTGTTGTGTTTAAGTATCTTCACCTGACCTATCTTTTTTAAGAGGTAGCGTTAGGTTGTTGATCAAAAAATGAGTAAGTTGCACTTTAGTCCAAATGACATCACCCTCTGACAGTAGTTGTCATTTGGGATGATGAATGAAGTTTTCTCCTAATTTAGGAGAAACATGCTAATTTGATTTTACCTGAAAAAAGTATCTAGAAAACTCAGGAGCTCGTGTCTTACAGTGGTGTCAATGAGGAGATTGATGTGTGGGAGAGGATAGTTGTTTTGGGACACGATTTTATTGAGCTCCGTGAAGTCCATGCAAAGGTGTCACTTCCTATTGGCCTTTCTAACCATCACTACATTGGATAGTCAGTCTAGGAAGGTTACCTCCCTTACTGACCCACTTTTTAGTAGTTTCTCCACTTCCTTTTCCATGGCTTGGTCTCTCTCAGTGCTTACATTCCTTAACTTTTGGTGAACGACTTTGTGTCTGGATTGACGTTGAGTTGGTGGGAGGCCACTTCAAGGTCGATGCCTTCCAGGTCTTCGTGAAACCAGGTGAAGACATCCGTGTTCCGCATGAGGAAGTCTATTAGGTCGGATGCTTGTTCCTCGGAAAGTGAGGAGCCTATATAGACTCCTCTCTAGAAGGCTCTCATCCACTGCTATTGGGCGAAGTTTTTCTTTTGGTTCCCCTCTCTCTAAGGTGCTGTTGGTGAGTGAGTTTTATACCTAAGAATTGAGTACTCTTGGCTTGATGAATTACAAGTTTTCAAGTATTTTACGTTCTTTTTTATTTATTTTGTGTATTTTAATTTTGTTTTGTAGGAATCATAACTTTGAAGGAAACAAGGTCATTTAGTAGCCTAAAGTTGTGATTAATTGAGAACTAAGCAACAAGGGCAGTTATGGGCATAAAAAGGAAATCAGCGCCGCAACTCTACATGCAGTGATTATGAAACCCTAAAATCCGGGGGTCCTTTATTGACCCTTAATCACTTGTCAACCCACGAAAATACCAATGAGGGTCGCACAACCCAACATCACATCAATATCAATCAATATCATTCCTTAAGTCGGGATTATAACCCACACGTGCTACTTGTGTACATGCTACCATTTAATCGAACAAAGTCTAATATACTCCAATATATCTTATTTAAGGTCCATATGTGTCCTTTGAACCCAAGAAACCCAAGCCCAAAAGCATAGCACAAGACTTTAAATACTTCAATTTCAGGCTCACGTTCGAATGTCTGCTTTACATTCAAACGACACTTGCTCCCAATACTTTTGTATTTTCCATTAGAGCTCTACAGAAACCAAAGTGTTGTAAGCTCCCCACATTCGAAGTGGCCTGACGTTCGAACGTGGATTGCGTTTAGACAAAGGTTGTGTTCAAATGTGGACTGGCGTTCGAATGCCAATAAAATTTCAAAATGTTGGTATCTCTGTTTTCAGAATTCCAATCCGCTCTAAACCTTTCCAAATTCATCACAAACATGTATAATGAAGTTTTCTACATAATGCATAATCCATACAAGGTTTTATTACAAATATTTACAAAAATTCAAGGTTAAAGGCCACAAGTCGGCCCCTCTTTACCCTTGATGGTCCGAATGAGATCCGTCCACTGGCGTGTAACCCGCACCTGAAATGTGTTCCCGTATAGCGTGAGCCACGCTTTGTAGAATATTTCCTACAGAAGCTACTTTCCACCTAGATGCACATGGAATGCTCACATGCAACTTTCAATTATCCACAACAATTTCAATCAAATATATGCAACTCAATGATGGAATCTTTTATGACATGACATGCAATGAGGCGAGACTCATTCATGCACTCAATCCGAGCCCTTCCCACCTCCTCAACACATGCAAATGCCAATGTGTATGAACCTGTCATCCATATTACACATCAAATGACTTTTACAAATATAGAGTCTTTCTTGGGGGTGGATATTCATGGACTTACACCAACGGTACCCAACCGATACGAAATTTATGGACTATTACCAACGGCTCCGCATACACCGACACACTTTATGAACTTTATACCAACGAAGTGTGTATCCAATCACCGAGTCTCTCACCCGAGGAGTCTTCTAGCCCCTTCTTGCTAACCCTAAACCCAATTTATCATGCTTCCATGCGGCTTAGCTAGGCCTTCGGCCCAACTTTCTAAAGCCTTCCGTAAATCACCAAATGTAGTATTTATGACAACCATGCACACACCCATGTGATGAAATATTCCGTACAAATGCACTATAATGAACCATTGCTTATCCATGTCATGTCTCATGTAATGAATGTCACATGAGTAACATTTATCACTTATCATCATATTCTATGAAAATGTATATCATGTGCATATAACTTACATAAATCATCATTATGCTCAATATATCAATAAGCATATAATTTCCACAAGTTATCCCACAACTCACTCAAGCATGTTATTTCAATTACATCAAAATAACAACTTCAATTCAAGCAAGACATTTTATTAAACACCTTCTATGCACCAATCATGTTATCACATAATATTGTTCACACAACATCAAATATCATTATTCAAGGCATTTAATCAAACACCTTTAAGGCAAACATATCATGTTATCACACACATTTGCCCCCATATCATAAAGTATCAAGGAATCACATAAATGACTTCCACATATCAATTTCAGACAAGAATTTGGTTTAAGTTCTTTCTAGACTCACTTCTATAATCATATATATATAAACATATGTCAATAGATATGTGTGTATACACCCAAACATTCTTCATAGGCATTCTATGTTAGAAATCAACCCAAGTAGGAAAAATCCAACCTCTTGGAGCCTAAACCGAAATGTAGAGCTTCCAAGAACACCAAAATCAACCTCAAAACCTTGATTTCCCAAATCTCCTCTTTTAGATCTTTGGTGAAATCAACTCTTTTTGGTGTGGTTTCTTAGCCCTCGTTGAGGAGAGTGACTTTAAGTCTTGGTTCAATGGAATCCGACCTACGGAAGTCCGAGAATCGGCGAAGAAAGAATGATTTTCTCTATTTTCTTTCCCTCTTTCTCTCACATGTTGGAGACCAAATTTTCAGCAGATATTTTTGCAGAAAATCAGATATTTTTCATTATTTAAAACTCGGCTCCAATCGTGCCACGTGTCTTTCACTCGTTCTGGTTCATTTTTGCTCCGAAACGATTTATTTAATCCTGATTTAAGTTCAAATTAATTTTATTTGAACTTTAATTCAATTATAAATAAATTTTAAAATTTTAGTTTTTGGGGACGATTGTAAGGTCAATCGTCACTCAGTCGTCTTGTAAAACGTAAAAAATATGACTACCTCGAAATTCATTTGGATGACTAGAATTTGTGATACAAATCCAACGACGAAATCCGTTATGTCATATGAGCTCTACAGAACATGCATTTTAAATTCCCATTACAGTAGTAAATGACCATTTTGCCCTTCTTCAGAAAGAGTTCAAATTACCTAGGTTTTACAATGATGCAGCTCTAGAAGAGCAGAAAGTCAGTGTAGTTGTGCTGATTTTAGGGATTGCAGCGCGGGTTTTAGTGTGAACGCGAATTCTGACTTATTTTTTTAATAAAAATTAAACTCTAATGCTCTCTCTCTCTCTATATATATATATATATGTTAGGGGTTGAGTTGGTATGAAAATATACTGATATGAGGGGCTGCTAATAGAGGAAAAAACCAAGGATTGATAGAAAAATTAAATGCAAGAATCGAAGGAATCAACGCGAAGAAATTTGGACTTGATGGCTAGAGAAAGATTAAAAATTGCAACTAAGTTTTCATCATCTTCTCTTACTTTTAGTTTTTGATTTTCTAAGATGTTGATTAATTTGAGGATGATGTTTTTCAATTACGTTATGAGCAAATTTTTTATTAAGATTGCAGCAGAACCTGATGTTTAGTTAAATTAATCTACTTTCGTTTTCAGTTGTGATTGATCATATATGAGTTGTTCATCATATTTTGTGCTTAATATATGATTGTGTGGCCAACAATTAGTTTGATTCCCTAGATGTAATTGGGAGATGAATTCTAAGTTTAGATCTGAATATGATAATATGCATCTGGTTAATTCTTCTTAGGATTGAATACCTGAGTTTATGTATAGGATTTGAATATACCTATATTTTGTGTGTAACTTTTATGAGAGTTTAAGCTTAATGAATCTATTCCAACTTATTTTGTATAGGAATATAGTAATTTAATTGGCAGGTTTATTTTTATCTAACTATCGGAAGAGATTTGATAAACAATTTTGAGTTCTCTGTTAACAACTTATTTTGATTAATTAACTGAAAAGAGAGTAGAAAAATTTATACAAAGCATTAAGGGAAGTTGTAATCTTAAGTTATTTTATCTAGTAAATTCTATCATTGATTATTAAGTTTAGATTTAGTTTTAAATTAGTCATTTCATAGTTTAATTTCAATTGTTTAAATAAAATCAAATTGATACAAAGTTAGTGCTTAAAAATTATTAATAATAATTCTCTGTGGGATCAATACTCAATTTATCACTTTATTACTTGTTGATCGTGTATACTTGCATGTAAATTGTCAATATCAAATTTGGACAATAATTGTCATCCCTCGAGTCAAGTACTTCAACTTGGAGAGTCTCGTGTGGCCTTTTGGCCCTGTTGGAGGCCACATAGCATTCTCGGGCAGAGACCTGGTCTCTTATGACCTCTGTAATCCTACTAGTGGTTGGGAAACGGTACTGCCCTCAAGGTGTTGAGGGCAAGACGTCTAAGAATAATATTATAGGTAGAGAAAAAATCAAGTACAATAAAGTTTACCATATGTGGAACTCCCCGGCATTATTCTTACTGTGACCGACAGGGTGATGGAACCCAAGGGGTAATCGAGAAGCCAACTAGGGGAGTCCTGATGGGTTACAATCTCTCCCTACCTAGATGGAGGCTATCAAAATTCTCTTAACCTAGTAGTTGTAATCTGTCCCTGCCTAGATCCGCATAACAATCCCCTTGAGGTCCTTGTCCAAGAAGGTGATGACCTCATCCTCCCTATGTTGGGGTGTCTTCGTCGTGCGAGAGTCATATGACGCTGCCTGTCTGGCTTTCTGGGTGTGTGCTTTCTTGGCGGATTTGGAGTCACATCCTCCTTCTAACCCACGAGATATCATTTGAATCTCTCTAAGGGGTTGCTAGTGCTCTTGGTTCTCCTGATTTTGACTGGACAGGGGGGTCGGTTATCAGTCGACAACATACTGCCATAACTGACCATGCTGAATAAGCTCCTCGATCTACCTCTTTAACTCGAAGCAGTTGTTAGTGTCGTGACCATGGTTATAGTGGAAATGACAATATTTGCTTAGATTTCTGCGGTTCAAGGCAGACTTTATTTTTTCAGGCCAGCGGAGCGTGGGGTCATCTTGTATCTGAAATAAGATGTGCTTCACCGATGCGTTGAGTGGTGTAAAGGGATGTCGTTCTCTCTGGGGTATGGGACCGAGGTGGTCGTTAACAGAAACTCTCTCGGTTCTCTTTCTTTTATTCTTCGCCTCCCTCTTGTCTTTGCGTGTGTCCTTTCTTTTCTCCTCTTCTTAGGAGGACTCACCTCGATAAACTTTGGTGACGTCCTTGATGTTCATGTACTTTTGTGCCTTTAATTGTAGCTTTGACATGCTGGAGGGCAGTTTCTTAAGGATAGAGAACATAAAGCTAAAGGAGCGCAGATTAGTAGTAAAGGCAACCATGGTTATCTTATCATCTGGCTCCTCGATCTAGAGAGCCTTCTCGTTGAAACGAGTGAGGTAGCTCCTAAGGCTTTCATCCTAGTCATGTTTGATGATGAGCAGGTGGGTAACAGACTTCTAATGTCGACGTCCCCCAATAAAGTTGGAGACAAAGGATTTTCTTAACTCTACAAAGGAGTGAATAGAGGAGGGTTTGATCTTCTCGAACCATTATCTAGCGTATCCTTTCAAGGTGATTGAAAATACTATACACATGATCTCATTAGGCACGTTGTGGAGTTGCATGAGAGATTTACAAGTGTCGAGGTGGTCTAGAGGTCTTTGGTATCGTCGAAGATCTAGATGGCAAGCATCTTGAACTTCGAGGGTAGGGATAATTGACAACATCTGCAACAAACGGGGTATCAGTGCACCTTATCAAGTAATCCACCGTCTCCAGCGCCTGTGCTTTGATGGCATTGAGGGCATCACTGAGTTGGTTTTGCACCTCCCTGATCTTCTTGTCCCATTTGTTGGGAACGTCCTCCGTTTGGTCATTGTAATGGCTTTCATTATCAGCATACTGGCTCTTTCCCTCATCCTCTTGAGCAAGAACATGAGGGGGAACACATGAGCTTCCCACGCACTAAGGAGGGATTCCTGAGTGAGGGGTGTTCTGGTGGGGGCGGCTTGGCGCCCTGAGATGAGAGGTTACAGTGCTTCTCTTGTTAGAGGGAGTTGTGCTCCTCCTACAGGCTAAGGGGTGACGCCTCCCAAGGCGAGCATCAACTGAATGATTTGCTAGTTCTGGTTCACCAGCAGCTGCATGGTTTGCAAAAGCTGTTGTCCAACTACGGGAGTCGCTGCAGTGGATGGTTTTACAGGTGTGGGTAGGGGTAGAGCCTCCTCCAAGAGGGCTGGGTTGTTGTCCCCCAATTGTTGACTCATTGACTTGGTCGTGATCGCCATGTATTTGAAAAAGAGTAGTAAGGTAGTAGAAAACTTAGTCGTTTCTCACAGACAATGCCAAACTGATACACAAAATAGACTAATGCAAGATCAACAGTCGAGTGTATGATGGAAGAGAATTAATGAGGTAATTAATAATGGAAAAAAAGGTAAATATTTGGACAACACACATATATATAGTGGTTCAATGCAAGTGACCTACTCAATTTCAAGAAAGGGCAATAGTGGCTAGAGAACCTTTACTAATGAAATAAGGTAAACGGGAGAGAGAGAGAGCAATGTTTAGCTCCGGGAGAGGTACAATAGCTAGGAGAGAGAAAAGTTATGTGAGAAGTGTGTAGAGAGATTGTAGAGAGAGATCATGCCCTCTCATGTAGAGAGAGTTTATAATTTATAGGCATAAAGACTTGGTTAAGGTAGTGACTTGATGACAAAGGTACTAGTTTTTAGGGGAGCTACAAAGGTAAGTACAATTAAATGTTGCATTGATTTTCGAGAGTGAGCGTCCTAATAATTGCTCCCCACGTGCTCTAATTATTCTTGGACTCCTTGGACTTTGGGCTAGGTTAGATTCACGAACTAGGCTTGTCCTGCCTTTTAGCTGATTTGGGCTTACTTGATTTATTGGGCCTAACCTAGTTGAATCTGGGCTCGTCAGGAGGAACATTCGACGATAGCACTTAGACCAAGCCCAAAGGGTTGCTTAATCTATGAACTTCAAATTATTGAGAAGCCCACCTTTTTGAAGCATCTTACTATAGGATAATGTGACTGTGGAACATGGTGATGGAGTGAGTGAAAATGGATTTGAAAAAGTGGTAGATATTGTTATTAGGTTTTAGGCATGTAGAGAGTGGTTAATGGTAGGAATGAAATTTCTATAAATGACACAATATATATATAAAAAAATTGTGAAGAAAATGAAGAGAACATTGAAAGTCACATGGTGACTAATTAAAACAAAACAATTTTGATTATTCCAAGTTGTTTGTTTATTTATAATATTTGTGCACGTAAAGTGAGAAGGGAGTTGAATGGATGAGAAAGAAATGAATAGGTGACTGGCAGTTTAGAATACAAAAAGACAAGAAATCATGTGTGATTAATAATGAACTCTATGTTTTTTCTTTAGTTAGTATATTAATTTGGATTTAATGCCAATGTAATGGATAGTGAGAAAAAAAGAGAGATGAAAAGTCTCTATAAATGAATATACTACATAAAGAAGAATATTTATCAACTTCGATTACCAGTCCAGTTGTCAGTGGTACATGACGTGTTCCATGTGTCAATGTTAAGGAAGTGTCAATCGAATACAACACATGTCGTGGATTTGGAGGATATTGAAGTTCAAGATGGAGCAACATATGAAAAATAATCGGTGAAGATTCTTGATACCGAGGAGAAGGTGTTTCACAATAAAGTCATCAAACTGGTAAAAGTCTTATGGAAATATCATGGTGTGGAGGAAGCTACCTGGGAACCAGAGATGGAGATGCGATAGAAGTACCCTCATTTGTTCTTTACTTAAGGTAAGTTTCGAGGACGAAACTTTCTTTAAGGGGGTGGATTGTAAACTCCCAAATTCTTATCGTTATGTAGTAACATAATTATGCTTTTGAAATGCTAGTATATATATAATTATGTATGTAGGAATTATGTAGATTGTAAGAGTATAAATAAAAATGTTATTTGGGCTAGTAGGGTATGTTGTAAAAGTTGGAAGCATTCCGGAGTGAAAGCACATTTAGGATGAATTTGAATAGGAAGGAGTTTTGATACTGTTCCAATGTTTGGATCATAACTTTTTCTTTTAATGTCCATTTCATTTGAAATTTTGACAGGAGATAGTAGACTTCCAGGGCTACAAAAGAGTATTTCACGAAAATTTTCCAAATCAACCTCTAAATAGGTCAACACTTCATTGGAAGTTATAGTAAAAATTGAAATGACGTTCGAACGTGAAAGTAAGTTCAAACGACGAACGTTCGAACGTGAAAATCTGTTCGAACGATTGTTTATTCCATTACTCTTGTCTGATGGGAAAACAAAAGTACTAGGAGTTTGTCTAATGAAAAATGCAAAAGTACTGGGAGGAACCAACGATCAAAAGTCAAATGACGTTCGAACATAAAACATAAATTTGTACTAGTGACGTTCGAACGTGATCGAGGAATCAGAACATCAGATTCAGGTCGACTGAGATATTTTCTTCTTCTATAAATACATAAGGCCGCCTCCTTTATCCTCTATACACTATTTACAACCCTAAAAAGTCTCGAGAAACAAGAAAGAAATAGGAAAACACAAGATCAAAGAGAATTATCATCTTGAAGTGAATCAAAATTTCAAGTTCTTCAAGAATTCTAAGGAAGAAGAAGGTAGGATTTTTTTTTCACTTTTGTTCATTGATGCTAGGACTTATATATATATATATATATATATATGTTTTGACTCTTAATCATATATACTTGTTATGGAATCCTTGTTTCTTGTTATTCTTGAAATCTTAAGTTATAGCTTGATAGCCAATAAACCTTTGTTCTTGACATCCAAACTTTAGTTTTTCAAGAAGTATTGATCTGTCTACTTGATGAATCATTTGTTAATGATTTCTCTACTTGATATTCATTGTTCTTGTTCTCTTTACTTGATAAATTATTTGTTCTTGATTTCTCTACTTGATATTCATTGTTCTAGATCTCTCTACTTGATAAATCATTTGTTCTTGATTTTTCTACTTGATATTCATTTATGATTGATTTCAAAAACTCTAGTTTTTTATGAGAACAATAAAACTATATCTTTTGATGATCTCTTGCTTATTTTTCTTGAGATGTTATATTGGACAAATACCTATGAAATTGAGAGTGTTTGAAATACTTGTGATTTGAGAAATTGGTTGGTATTGTATCTCTTGTATGGATGTTTGGATGAACATGAGAGACAATTGATTGGATATCATAGAGTGTGTAAAACCGGGGTAAATTTAATTTTTTTCTGAAAAGGGCAAAATGGTAATTTATCACTATAATGTGTATTTAAAATACTCATGTTCTAGAGCTTGAATGACACAACGGACTTCGCTGTTAAATTCGTATCGCGAAATCTAGTTGCCTTGTCGAATTTCGTTGAAATTCGAGATAGTCGAATTTTTGCACGTCATTCGAGGTGGCTGACCTCACAAAGGTCCCCACAAATAATTTTTTTAAAATTTATTTATAATGAAATTAAAGTTCAAATAAAATTAATTTGAACTTAAACTGGGATGTAATGAAATATTTCAGGGCGAAAATGGACCTGCCCAAGGGGGCATATGGCGCGACGTAGACTAAGTGTTAAGGGTTATAAATATGATAAAATATATGATTTTGGAGACATTTCATCAGCTAAAACCAATAGGTACACGTTGGGGAGAAGAAGGGAAAGAAAAAGATAAAAAAAAGTGAGATTTCAAGACTAGTTTCTCAGATCAACGGAGTTTCGCCGGTTAGAATTCTTCGAAGCAAGAATCAAAGTCGATCTCCTCGATGAGGGCTACGCAACCACACCAAGAATGAAGGATTTTACCAAAGATCCAAAGAGAGAATTTTGAAAAATCAAGACTTGGAGGTTGGTGTTAGTGTTCTTGAAGGTTCTATCCTTCGTTTTACTTTTCAAGAGGTAAAGTTCCCTCCAATTTTGGTTTATTTACATCCTATAGTGTCCATAGGAAATGTGTGGGCTGTTTTGAGTGTTTTTAATACTTACCTATTAGAGTTGGTTTAATGGAAATGGGTAGGCTCAATTCTAGTTTGAATTGGTAGTTAGAAATTATTAGTTTGTGATTTTTAAAATGTTTTGATAATTGGGTATGTAAAAATCATATATTCTGATTTTTTTTAATAGTTATGTGATAAATTTATACATGTTATGTGATTACATGATTTGGTGCCTTGAAGATGTTTGATAAAATGTCTATATGAAATAAAGTGTATTAATTGCATGAGATTTGTGATAACTTGTTTGGATGATGTGGTAAAGAGAAACCATATGTTTAAGATATGAATTTCAATGGAAATGAAATGTTAATATGTGCTTGTGATATGTTGACATTGTGACAAAGTTTGGTAGTTATATGCATAAGATATAAATTGTCATAGAACATGTGGACATGTGGTTGAATTGCTCATTTGGCATTAATGCATATTGGGCCTGATATTGACATCACATTCATGGGCATGAGTCATGAGTGTGGGTGTGTGAATGCATGGTTGATCAAACACCATACTTGGTGGTTGATATGTGGTTTTGGGAAGGTTGGATCGAAGATCCCATTTGAGTCGCATGGTTGCATGGAAAAACTTGCACCCGGTTATTGATTTATTCACTTCCGTCGGTGCAAGTCCAAAAAAGTGAATTAGGCGTACAGAGCCGACAATGAAATTCAAAAATCCTTTGCCCAACAAAGAAACAAGATTTTGTTAAAGATTTTATTTTATAAATATACTTTTGGATGTGCAACATCCAACAATGCTTGGTTTTATAAACACATGACTTTTATTTAAAACAAGCGTTGGAGGAATTTCATTAATGATGAAGGTTTTACACACGTGCATTACATTGTGTTGTGAGAGCTGGTGAGTGTCATCTCATATCATGGCATGATATGATAGAGTTTTAATCTTGAATCACATATTCTTGTTTGAAATGAATAAATGTTGTGGATTGTTATATGTGCATATTTATATGCATCTAGGGTGGAGAGTAGCTTTTGTAGAAGACACTCTATTGAGCGTTGCTCACCCTATACGAGAAAAAATTTTAGGTGCGGGATACACATCGGTGGACGGCTCTCATTTGGAGCCTCAAGGGCGAAGAGAGACCGAATTGTGGCCTTTAACCTTGATTTTTGTTAAACTTTTGTTAAAACTATGTTTTGAGCATGTAATATATGTAAAAGACTTGTAACCAAACTTATATGGACTACTTTTAATATAACCTTGCATGTTTTATCTGGATTTAATGGACCCAGTGTGGCCAATTTTTACTCATAAATGGACCCGATGCGGTCATTGTGTTATATTGGGTCTCGGTTTGATTATGTTGATGTATGTTGTATAGGTTTGGTTTTGGGTAGAGCTCCCTGTACAAATGAGACTCTTCTTGATTTTGTTAAATTATGGATCCCGATAAATGGGACACAACAACGTGATATCGAGTTACACGATATCCACAGACATTCTGCGGGTTGATGGGTAATCAACGAACCTCCAGATTTTGGGACGTCACAACTTGGTATTAGAGCTTAGGTATACGGATTACCTGGGGCTTGATGGACATTGGGTTTAGACCATTGCATTCCATATGGATTTCATGTTATGTACTCTACTTGCTATATGTTATGTGAATTATATACATGGTGAAAGTATTCTAACCCTAGTGTTTAGAAAACATAACATTGGGTTCGGAAAAGGAATGAACAAGAAAGTTCAAGGGTTAAACGTCTACTAGTATGTGACACATGCTCTACTAGGGGGACAATGAGAGAATTCTCAACGTTTGTGTTTGATCCCTAACTTTGGGATATTAAATTATTGGTCTATTGCTATCTTATGTGTGTGTAGATGGCAACTAGAGGAAGGGGACATCAGGGTGGACGGAACAACAACCAACCACCACCGGCCTTTGACCAACAAGCCTTCGTGGAGGCTCTTGGTGCTGCGGTTGCTACTATTGCCCAAGCTGGTGCTACAACTGCAGCTATTGCACAGACCGGTGCAAATGTAGGTCAAAAGGATCAAGTAACCTCCAGAAGTTCAAGGCCCACAATTCTCCAGTTTTTTGGGAGGGGCGGATCCGATGGTAGCTGATCATTGGTTCTAGCAGGTTGACAAGATCTTAAGGGCTATGAAGATCACCTCCAATGCCACTAAGATAACACTAACTACATTCCAGTTAGAGGGAGAATCCCAATTATGGTGGGATTGGGTTAAAGACTCCGAGAACTTGGAGACAATGACTTGGGCAGAGTTCAAGGAACTCTTTATGGGTAAGTACTTTCCGACGGCTGCTCGACATGCAAAGGCCTAGGAGTTCTTAGACTTGAGGCAAGGAACGATGACGGTGCTTGAATACATGGCTAAGTTCACAGAACTAGCCCGTTTCGTTAATGATTATGTGGCCATAGACATGGCCAAAGTGAGGAAGTTTGAGGATGGCTTGAAGTTGTCCATTTGAGGCAAACTTGTGGGTCTTCTTCTGCAAGACTTGGACACGATGGTTATGACAGCTATGACCATTCAGAGAGAGGTTGGTTATGCAAGGAACATCCAAGAAACGGGTGGTAAAGACAAGAAGAAGGAGGGACAATCCTCTTCTTCTGGTGCGGGGAAGAAGTAGAGGACTTCTTGTGAGGCCCCTAAAATCAGGGGTCATTTTTAAACCGTTGACCAACCGTCAACCCGCGGAATGAACCTTTCTCACCTCAATTCCAGGCCTTAAGTCCATACAAATTCCCTTACTCGAGATTTTAACCCACGTACATACCCCGTGTTCTTTTTATCATTTAATTCTCCCGAGGTCCAATATGCCTCAAAATAGATCATTTAGAATCCATTTGTACCCTTTGAACCAAAGAAAACAAAGTCCAAAAGTGTAGCAGAACAGTGTTGAAATTTCAAAAATCTGTAGACAGTACCGGTACGAAACAGTACCAGTACACTGTACCGGTACGCAACAGTACCGGTACATCGAACCTTCTGGACCAAAATGTACTGGTACTGAACCGTACCGGTATACAGTACCGGTACAGTCTACCCAGATTTTTACCGTTTCTTCCATTTCTCATTTCCAATTCATCACAAATCTTACGAAAACCAACCCAACACTTACACAACATGTATTTGGGCATCCAACATGGTTTAAATAAGATCTATTATAACATTTGCATGCGAATTCATTTAATTACATACCAAAATAAATATCCATTGTAATGTCTTTACAATTTATTCAAAATAAAAGTCACATTTCGGTTTCTTTATCCTTGAGGCCAAAAGTGAGAGCCATCCACCGGCACGAACCCCGCACCAGAATATTTTCCCATAAAAGGTGAGCCACACTCAATAGAGTATTCCCTAAATAGGCTACTCCCCAACTCAAATGCACATGAAATGCTCACATGCAACCAATTCACCATTCATCCATTTCAAACATGAATATGCTATCAATGTTGAAAATTTATAATGCAATGCTATGGAATGAGATGAGACTCACTCTCAATAACCAACTCGGACTCTTCCCGGCCCTTCGACACATGCAATTTGCAATTGTGCAAATGCCCGTCATCCATAATCCCGAGCCCTTTCCGGCTCTTCAACACATGCAATTTTCTATGTGTATAATTCCGTCATCCATGTTAAACATCAAATAACATTTTCAATCTGGGGTCTTGTATGGGGTGAGTATTTATGGACTTACACCAATAACACTCAACCGACACGGGATTCATGGACTTCCACTAATGGTCTCGCGTACACCGACACACTTTTTGGACTAATACTAGAGGCATTGCGTATCCAAATCACTGGGCCTTACACCCGAGGGATCTTCTAGCCCTTCTTGCTAACCCCGACCCTCAACACCTTGTAAACCGTGCGACTTAGCCAAGTCATTGACTTAGCTCCCTCAAGCCCACCCGTCATCCACCCATGTGGTGTTGACTCCTTTCATGCACAACCACCCATTTAATGTAATGTTCCCGTGCATATGCAATGTAATGTCTCATTGCAACAATATTATAATGTTCAATATGCAATGTATCCCATATGAACCATTTCAAACCCGATTCATACAATCCATGACAAATTATATCAAAAGCATATAATTTTCATAACTCACAATGTCAATAAACAATTATGAATTTATCAACATTATATCCAAAACTCAAGTCCAAGCATGTTATCTCATATCAAGCAATGACACAATTCCAAAATCAAGACATTATACAAACACATAACATGCCCATAATTTACATAATTCCAAGAAATTACATTAAGCAATTTCTACATACCCACTTCAAGATAGAATATATTCTACCTAGTTTCCATACCCATTTCACCAAAGCATAATTTAAGCACACAACATGCCCATATAACACCAATTCCCATGGAATTTTTCAAAATAAATTACCACATTTCAATCCCAAGCTAAGAATTTATCGTAATCTATTTCTATTCTCATTTTCGTACCCATTTCATTGAATTTCCTTTCAATAGGCAAGTGATATACACATTTATCGGCCTACCCATTTCAATATAGCATTTTTGGTTGTGAATACACCTAAGTAGGAGAAAAACCCTACCTCTTGTAGCGTGAGGAATGACCGTAGAAGTTCCAAGAATCCACCCATGCTCCACCCCCAAGCTTTTCTAAAATTTCAATTTTCTTACCTTCGGTGAAAGCCTTTGTTTTTGATGTGTACGCGTAGCCCTCGTCGAGGAGATCAATTTTCCCTCTTGGCCCGAACGGATCCGAGTTCTCTAGCTTCGTAGATCGTAGAGAGAAGTTAGAGATTTCTCTCTTTTCCCTCTCTTCTCTCTCCTTCTTTCTATCGGCTAACCAAAGGCTGTATAATGGGGGAAAATCTGATTTTCCCCCTATTTATATTTTTAGAACATTTGTCCCATAACGCGCCACACGTCCCTTTTTATTCTGGGTCCGTTTTTATCCCGAAACGAGTAAATTTTGCTCCGATTCAAGTTCAAATTATTTTTAATTTGTCTTGATTTCATTTATTTTAAAATCTCATAATTTTTTCAAAAATTTCGTATTTGGGTCTCACGGGGCCCGACCACTTCGTAAAATGCAAAAAATTCAATTATCATGAAATTCGATGAAATTGACATGGTCACTAGATTTCGTGAGACGAATCCAACGGTGAGGTCTATTTTGTCATCCGAGCTCTAGAAAATTTTAGATTTACAACCTGAACTGTTGTGACAATTTACTATTTTACCTTTTATTCTTAAAAGTTTAAATTTAATCGAGTTTTTACACTTCTGCTCCGCATGGGCATCAAGGGAAAGCGGCGACTATCAAGGCTAAGGCCAAGGTTAGTCTTCCCGAGGCGGGGGAAATCAGAGGCCTCATTTTTAGGCAGGCCAACAAACTGCTATCATTGCCACCAACCGGGGCATATGAAGCGGGATTGTCCTCAGAGGTAGGGATCCCAGGACCAGGGGCTGTCTCAGTTCCAGTAATCAGTGGGATATTCAAAGTCTCATTACACCTTTTTCTACCCCACCATGGACCAAGGAACCAGTATCCATTCTACCTTTCATATTATTGTTTGTTATTATTTACTTAGTCTAATTATCAATCTAAACTCACATCACAATCTATCTAATGTTACACTGCTTTAACAATAACTTTACTATTCTTATTTTAAATTTCAATTATTTAAACTCTTCGTGGGATCGATCTTGGGCTTAAACTGAGAAAACTACAATTAGACCACTTATACTGGGGTGTATGATATAAAGCAGGTCATGAAACAGGTCGAATCAAGTTTTTGGCATCATTGTTTACGGTAATTTTAATTTGAATAGGGTAGTTGTTTACTTTTATTATATGTTTATATATTGTTTGTTTTTTTAATAGTTTGTGTCTATTCGTTCATCAGTAGATTTTGTAAATCATTCATCGCATTCGTCTTCATCATCTTCATCTTCACAAGTATCAATAGATTTAAGTAAGGCTCAAAATGTTCCTAGGGAGCAATAAGTAGTTTAGAATGTATGACCTTTAAGTGAATATTTGCATCCTACACGTACTAATGTCCCATCATGCTTTGCTTTTCCAGCAGAAGCTCCAAATCTTAATATTAAAGCAAGGATAATACAGTTATTACCATAGTTACATAGTTTGGAATCTGAAAATCCCTATGTACATATGAACGAATTTGAAGAATTAAGTGGAACTTTGTAGGATAATTCTGAGATGGCCTGATTAAAACGTATTCCTTTTTCTTTGAAAGATAAAGCTAAACAATGGCTTAATCCTTTAAAAGCTAATTATATCACAAGTTGGCAAACTTTGCAAACTGAGTTTTTCAAAAAAAAAAAATCCAGTGCATTGTACTAATGCATTAAGACATCAAATAATGAATTTTTCTGTAAAAGAAGGGAAAACTTTTATCAATGTTGGGAGAGATTTAAGGATCTTCTCCAAGCTTGTCCACATCATGCATTTGAAAATTAGACTTTAGTTGGTTTCTTTTATGATGCACTTCCATCTGCATTGCGACAGTTTGTTGAAATGATGGCCCTAGGAGAATTTATGAGTAAATCCCTGAGGAGGCGTTCCAATTTTTTTATACCATTTCTGAGAGTTCTCAATTGTTGGACTTGACTTCTTCAAATATTTTTGAACCTAAGTCATCTACATCTGAAAGAGGAAAGTATGTGTTAAAAGAAGATGATGATTTAAGAGCTAAAATAGCAAATTTATCCCAAAAGCTTAAAGCCTTAGAGATAAAAAAATTAAGCAAGTATCTGTTGTGTCTTCCACTGACAAAATATGTGAAATTTGTGCGTTGTCAGGACATCTTGTAGGGGAATGTCCAACTATACTAGCATTTAAAGAAGTTTTAATTGAACAATCTAATGTCATCTTGCAGGGCAAAAGTTATTTGATGTGCAACATAAGTGATGGTTCCATACACATTGGCACTTGCATTGTGTTGTGGGAGTTGGTGAGGACTCGGGTTAAAGTTTTATGAGTGAGTCTCATCTCATTTCATTGTATGACATGGTACAATCCCTAACACGGGATTGTATTTTCCAGATTGAAAAGAATGTTGTTTGTAAATTATTGCATGTGCACATTTCATATGCATCTAGGGTGGAGAGTAGCCTCTGTAAGAAATATTTTACTGGGTGTGGCTCACCCTATACGGGAAAACATTTCAACTGTGGGAGACACACCGGTGGACGGCTCTCATTCAAGGCCACTAGGGTGAAGAGAGGCCGACTTGTGGCCTTTAACCTTAGTTTATATAAAAATTTTGGTCAAACTATATTTTGGCATGTAATGTATGTAAAGAATTGTAATTGGACTTTTATGGACTAATTTTAATATAACCTTGCATGTTTTGTATGAGTATGGATCAATGGACCCAGTGTGGTCTATATTTACTTATAAATGGACTCGGTGTGATCATTGTTGAATATTGGACCTCAGATGGGTTTTATTATTATATGATGCACAAGTTGTGTTTTGAGTAGAGTTCCCCTTACAAAGGAGACTCTGCCCAAATTTTATTAAATTATGTACCCCAGTAAATAGAGCATAACGTTGTGATATCGAGTTCTTGGTATTCACGGGCATTCCGCGGGTTGATGGGTAATCAACGGACCCTCGAATTTTGGGGCGTCACAAAATGAGTTTTAATACTCAAACAACCCAAGCATTCAATGATTTTAAGGCTCAAACTTTACAAAGTACTGAAGACATCAAGATTCATCTAGCTAAGTTGACTCAATCCCTGAGTATGTCAGAGGAAGGAAAATTTTCATCTTAACCTAAACCTCCACAAGGTCAAAGTCAGGCCAATGTTGTGTCCTCTGAGCCTTCTCCAAGTCAAGTACAAGCAATCACAACACTGAGAAGTGGTAAGGTGATAGATAAGACCATTAAACCCAAAATTTCTAAAAAGATACGTAAGTCAATTCTTGTAAATGAACCACTTGAACCTGAAGCTTTAGTTGGAAAGTAACCAGAACCACAAATTGAAAAAGAATATTCGTGTAGTATTCCATTACTTTTTCCTCAAAGATTCAAGAAGTTCTCATCTTTGAAAGATCATTTTGAAATTCTTGAGTTGTTTAAACAAATAAAGATCAATATTCCTTTGTTGGATGCAATTAAATAAGTTCCAGCTTTCGCCAAAGTTTTAAAAGATCTTTGCATGGTAAAAAGAAAAATCAATGCACAAAATAAAAGCATTTCTGACTAAACAAGTTAGTACTATCATACAGCATAACACTCTTCTTAAGTATAAAGATCCTAAAAGTCCTACAGTCTCATGCATCATTAAAAATTTTTGAATTGAACAAGCTTTGCTTGATCTTGGAGCTAGTGTTAATTTAACGTCATGCTCGATGTATACACAATTAGGGTTGGGTGAGTTGAAACCTACCAATGTTACATTGCAATTAGCAAATCGATCTATAAAAACTCCACGAGGAATTGTGGAAGATGTTTTTATCCAAGTTGATCAATTCTATTTTTTAGTAGATTTTATTTTTTTTAGATACACAACCAATTTTTCATGCATCTGCAAACATACCTGTTATTTTGGGTCGACCATTCCTAGCTACATCAAATGCATTGATAAATTGTAGGAATGGAGTCATAAAACTTTTATTTGGAAACATGACCTTGAAATTAAATATTTGTAACATTACAGAACAACCCGGAGAAGAAGAAGAATTGCATGAATTAAATTGGGTTGAGTTGTTAACTCAAAGTTTATTTGAAAATGCTTGTATGAAAAAAGATTAACATACGTTAGAGTCTATACCTGATGATGAGTGTGAAGATATATCAGCATGGAATCCAAAATGTGAAAAATTGTTGCCTAAGTTTGTAGAATCCAACATCAAAGTTTTTAAGCCCAAATTAAAACATCTCCTAACTAACTTAAAATATGTTTTTTTTTGAGGAAAATGAAGTCTATCTAGTGAAAATATCCTCAAAATTATCTGAAATTCAAGAAAAAAGAATTGACAAAAAGTTCTTAAGAATCATCACAGCGTTATTTTATGGACAATAGCAAATATAAAAGGTATAAGTCCACTTGTATGTACTCATTGTATTTACTTAGAAGAAAATTCTAAATCATCTCGCTAGATGAAAAGAAGATTAAATCTACACTCTAAAGAGGTAGTCCGCGCTGAAGTGCTTAAGCTATTAGATGCTAGCATTATTTATCATATATATGTTATTAAATGGGTTAGTCATACACAAGTAGTCCCTAAGAAGTCTAGTGTTACTGTAATAAAAAATCAAGAGAATGAATTAGTCCCTACGCGTACAGTCACTGGTTGACGTATGTGTATTGACTATAGGAAGTTAAATTCCCTCACCAGAAAAAATCATTTTTCATTGCCTTTTCTAGATCAAGTTTTGCAAAGAATAGCTAGTCATGTGTATTATTGTTTTTTAGATGGATATTCTGGTTACAATCAGAATGAAATTACAATAGATGATCAAGAAAAAACCATATTTACATGTCCTTTGGGTACCTTTGCTTATAAAATGATGTTTTTTGGATTATGTAATGCTCCAACTACTTTCAAGCATTGCATGTTAAGTATTTTTAGTGATATGGTAGAACTTTATTTAGAAGTTTTTATGGATGATTTCTCGGTATATGGTGATTCATTTCATTTATATCTAGAAAATCTTGAAAATTTTCTCATTCAATGTAAAGAAACAAACCTTGTTTTGAATTGAAAAAAATATAATTTCATGGTTACACAAGGTATTGTGTTAGGTCATGTAGTTTCTGCGAAAAGAATTAAAGTTGATAAGTATAAAATTGATTTGATAGCCAATCTTCTTCTGCCTAAAACTGTAAAAGATGTTTGATCTTTTCTAGGTCATGTAGGACTTTATAGAAAATTTATTAAAAATTTTAGTTCAATATCTAGACCTATATAATCTTCTATGTTAGAATGTATTATTTGAATGGAATGATCCATGTCAATTAGAATTTGATAAATTGAAAAATATGCTTATTTCTACACCTATTATGCAGCCTCCTGACTGTTCTTCGTCTTTTGAACTATTGTGTGATGCTAGTGATTATGCAATGATTAACACAAAATATTGCACATCATATACACATTTGTACACCACTTTATGCTTGTTTTGTGGTGAAATGGGAGGAATTGCAATATTTCTAAAATTATTGAGGTTTCGGTGTGTTTGCACACAAAGAGTTGGAAATGGCGTGAGTTAAGCCTCCATCGCAGTGCTTAAAGTCAATGGAGATGAAGGGGGAGGCTTGACGATGGCTTGGAAGGTGAAAAGACAAAGTTTTGAGCAAAACAAGTAAAAACTTATCAGCAGGTTTGCCTATAAAACTACCGGTAGGTTTTGTCTACTGGAGTCGGTTCTACCGGAAACCTTCCAAAAGATTTTGGCTATTAGAGTAAAACCTACCGGTAGTTTTGGCCATTGACCTACAGGTAGGTTTTGCTAAAAAATGCCTAAACTCTGCAACTCAAACTCCAACTGCTTAGAGGGCCCACCTACACTTTTTCCACACCTGCCCTGACATGTTCCACATACCACAATACCATTTCTTACACAAGGGCTTGACTTGGAAGAAGAGTTAGAGAAGGAGAGAGGCTGACAAAGTGGTAGGGGTGCAGGCATGTCTGTACAAGCTTCCAAACCTCCCCAAAATCATTAAAACTCAGTAGCACTCAAACCATAGAGCTCTATGGACGACAATTACACCATACTCTACTATTCATACACTATAGTTCAGCAATTTTAGAGAGAGAAACTCCCAAGGTAGAAGACATAGCTTTAGAGAGAGAAAGTTTAACTTGTAAAAAGTTGTAAGACTCTTTTAATCTTTGTTTCTTGCATTGTAAGGTCATTTATTTCAAGTGTAACCAACCTTAATCCATTGTTCTTACACTTCTACACTTTCTATTGGGTATGCTCTGCAACTTCTTCATTTTGGTATGAAATGAATTTCTCTTTGTAGTTTACTTCTTCCTAGCTTTAATATATGTTCTAAGTTCATTCTCAACTCATTTTCATTTCCATTTCTTCTATATATCTCTTTACATCATGAATGTTTTTACTTGAAGCATGAGTAGCTAAGTTTTATGTTGGCTAATCCAAGGGGAACTTCCTCTTGGGTATGCTAAATCAACTCTTTCCCATTTTACCTCGTAGTGTAAAGTGTTTGGTTTGATTACTTTAAGTGCGGACGTGATTGTGAGCTCTTAATACATCGTAGACTTATCACGGGATATGCTTGAGTTTACATTCCACATTAGTTCCTCACTTCCTACAAATCAATCAAGCACGTAGGCATCATTGGTTGAATGATTGAGTTGATTTGGCATTCTCATTGGAACGACCTCTTCGAATTTGCCAACCCCTTTTTATTGCATTTCTACAACCAAACTTCACTCACCAAAACTCAAACTTAAAATATTTTACACTTTTCATTTTACCAAATCACCTTCACATAATTCACCTTCTTTCCTTGAGGAGATGACCTTGGAATACTGTTCCAAGTAAAACACAACACTCGAAAGTCTCTCTACACTTGGGGAGAACTTTTGTACGCATGCACACATACACATTATTAGAATCATGGTCGGAGATTAGGGTCGGTAGAATAAGTCAAGCATGCAGTAGGAGTTGTAAAAAAATCTTGAGTTATTTACTATGCAAGCAAAACTTTAAATGATGTACAAATGAATTATTCTACTACAAAAACAGAACTACTTCTTGTTGTGTTTGTATTAGATAAATTTCGTTCATATCTGGTTGGATCGTCAATTGTTGTATTAACTAATCATGCAGCTTTAAAATATTTGCTTACTAAAAAAGATGCTAAGACACGTCTCCTACGTTGGATACTGTTACTTCAAGAATTTGATATTATCATTAAAAACAAGAAAGGAGTTGAAAAAGTGATAGAAGATCACTTATCAAGGTTAAATTATGACATAAAGGAAGAATCAATACCAATTAGAGAAACTTTTCCAGATGAACAACTTTTTTCAATAACAGAAATACCATGGTATGCAGATATAGCCAATTATTTAGCTGCTGGTACTATTCTATCTCATTATACCTAGACTGATAGAAACAAGTTTTTGAGTGAGGTACGTAATTTATTTTTTGGGAAGATCCTTATTTGTTTAAATACTGTAAAGATTAAATAATAAGACGTTGTGTATCTAATTATGAAATTGGTCAGGTAATTCAATTTAGTCACTCTGAAGCTTGCGGAGGCCATTTTGCTTCAAAGAAAACCGCTGCTAAATTTTTGTAGTGAGGATTTTATTGGCCAACTCTTTTTAAAGACGTACATATATTTTGTTTAAATTGTGATAGATGTCAAAGAATGCGAAATATTTTAAAAAGAAATATGATGCCTTTAAACCTATTTCAATTATTAAAATTTTTTATTATTGGGGCATCGATTTTATGGGACCTTTTTCTCATCCTTTGGATATCTGTACATTTTAGTTGCTATTGATTATTTCTCTAAATGGGTAAAGGCAATTTCCTGTAGAAATAATGATCACCAAACAGCAGTCAAGTTTTTAAAAGAAAATATTTTGTCCAGATTTAGAATTCCATGAACCATTATCAGTGACGGTGGAACACATTTTTGTAATAAATTTTTTGAAAATCTTATGAAAAAATATTCGATTTCTCATAAAATATCCACTCTGCATCATCCACATACAAGTGAACAAGCTAAATTAGCTAATAGAGATAAAATATATTTTAGAAAAAACAATGAATCTAGATCATAAGGATTCGTCGTTAAGATTAACTGATGCGCTTTGGGAGTACCGTATTGCATACAAAACTATTTTTAAAATGTCTCCTTATTGGTTAGTTTTTGATAAATCATGTCACTTGCCTGTAGAATTAGAACATCGAGCATATTGGGCAATCAAAATGATGAACTTTAATATGGATACAACTGGAGTATCTCGTAAAACTTCAAATTAATGAATTTGAAGAATTAAGAAATGAAACATATGAAAATACAAAAAATTGCTAAGTCTAGAACAAAATTTTTTCATGATAAAAATATCATGTGGTAGTCTTTTGAACCTTCTCAGAAAGTTCTGTTATATAATTCAAAACTTCATACATTTCCTAGAAAATTACAATCTAGATGGACAGATCCTTATATTGTTAAGCAAGTTTTTGATTATGAGGTAATTGAAATTGAGAATCCATTAACTGAAAATGCTTTCAAAGTGAATGGTTAAAGACTTGAACTCTATTATAATGGATTTAGTCAAGATGTAACTTCCATACGGCTTTTGGAACCAGTTTAGGTGTTTTGAAACATTTATATTGCTATTTGATTGTAAATAATAGTTTGTTGTTTATTTATGTTTTATATTATGAGTTGTTTTACCTTCTACACCTGATTAGAATTTCTCTATTTTCACTATTTTGTACATTGAGGACAACGTTTAATTTAGGTTAGGGGAGGGAATTATTTAAATTCGTCTTTGTGACTAACAGACGTCAAAGAACCGGATAGTGAGTCAATATTTTTCAGTTAATTTTAAAATTTTCGAGAACAAATTGTAAAATGGATGACAAACTATTTTGGTTAATGATTAATACTCAAATATAGCGTATTCTTATACCCCTTTTCGGACTAATTATACTTTGATGAAGTTTAATTGATGAGATTTCAGGTCATAAAATGAACAAGGATTCAAGGTCATCAAAAAGAGCCATTGAAGGCAAAAACAGCTCATTAGGGAACAAATTGCAAAAGCCTGGAAGAAAGAACCAACGTTCGAATGTCATAACCGTTCAAACGGTGGTAAGAAACCAAGCCAGCTGTTACAGACCACGAAGCAACCAAGAACCAAAGTCCTGAGGAACAGAGAAACCGTTCGAACGTTTTGTAACCACCGTTCGAACGACCATTGGAGCAAGGACAAGATCAGACTGACTGAAGACATGGCGTGTTGCAGACTTGCAGTCAGAAGGCCCAGGCACTTGAGGCCTTGTTCGAACGCCCAAACTGTTCAAACGCTCCCCGGAATTATTGTAGAGACAGAGCAGTCAGACTTTGCATGGACTTTGAGGGAGCTTTGTACAAGGGACCTAGAGGAAGATTTGCACAAGAAAACTACTTGTCTTCTGACCTGAATGGCAGACAGTGACAGCATCTGCCGTTGAACGAGGTAGAGCAAAGACCGAAAAATCGTTCAAACTCCCAAACCATTCAATCGGTGTGGACAGACTGTCTGCAGAGTGGTTGGCTTTTCACTTTGACTTTGACGCCCAGCTCTATTCTGTTACCCCCTCCCCTGCCTTCTCCTTGCCTATATATACCCTTAGTTTGGGGAGGGAGAAGGGGAACTTGGCACAAAACACTTGGTAGCCAACATTTCTCATTTGTAGTTCTTCTATTTTGTCTTAGTATTATTTCTTTGTTAGAGAGTGGGGAAGTTAAATCCCCATTCCTTTTCTTTCTGCTAATGCTTACATTTACAATTGCTTAAAAGTTGTAATTCCTTTATTTACATTTAGTCTTTACGTTTATGTTCTTGATTTACATTTAGTCTTTACATTTATGTCTTTATTTACTCCTAGTCTGTACATTTATGCTTTTACATACATGCTTTTAATTATGTCTTGCACTTTCATTCATTCTTCGTTGAAGATTAGCTCCTTGTTAACTATACTTTTACTTTGCGAAGTCTTCTACTTAGAGGGATGAGCATCACTCACTTTTCTAGCTTTACCAAAGCTATGAAGAGTGAGTAGTTTCTCATTCACTCTTTAGTAAGAGGTGAAGGACATGTAGTAATTATCCAGTTATTATATGATGCTTTGTTCTAATGTTTAATGTTTATATCCCCTTGCTTATTGGATGATTGATTGCATCTAGCAAAGCTAAGGTACTTTGTATAATCGAAGGTCTTTCTATTACACGGATAACTCTTGCATGGAAAGACTCCTTGGTTCAAGGCAAGTACCCTGGCTAGATCTTCATGACTACCCTTTAATCATCACCTTTATCAAGCTTCATTTAAAAGGATGGAACATTAAAATCATGGTTGGATGTCACGTGGGAACACTTGCTTGTTTGTGGACGCGATAACTCTCGGTACAAACAATTCTTGTAAATTTCTATAAGACATTGGAACCATAATTTTAATTCTCACAATCCATCTTTATCTTCCGATTAACTTGTTGTTGACACGGGAGTTAATTGAGTTATCAAACAAAAATATAATATTCTGGATAGTTGACCACATGTCTCGATCCTTGAACTAAAGAGTGACTTCTCCGCCATTTGAATCAATCTTATATTTTGTCTAGAAAATTTCCTGGAAAGAATTTAATATTTTGTTCAAGGAACTCACCCACATCTCACAATCCTAAAATCTCAAAGGGTACGATCAATTGGTCTCCTTCACCGATTACTTTGAAACACTAAAACTACTAGTTCCCAGTGGATTCGACTCCGGACTCAAACCGGATTATTACTATAACTTGACCGCCTGCACTTGGGTGTACACATTTCGGATCAAGTCAAGTTTTTGGCGCCGTTGCCGGGGAACCTTGTAAAAGTGTTTTATAGGTAAAAGGTAAAAAGACCTTTTCTTTTTGTATATATTCTTCAGTTTACTGTAAATAATTTGTTCTTGTTTCCATTTATTTTATGTCTGAGAACGCTCCTCACTATAAAAATTAGCCGGCAGAATTTTTTGGATCTGTGAACTAATTTGAACCAAATTCACCTAGATCAGTAGCAGACTCTTGTAAGAGTATAATGGCAAACAATGAAAGAAACGGAGACGTTCCTCCGAGGGATGAAGAAGTGCCTAATGTTCGAACTTTGCGGGATTACTTGAATCCCACAAGAAACAGTGTACCCTCGTGTTTTGCTTTCCCTCTAGATGCCCCCCCTTTACTGTAAAGCCGGGGACAGCACAGCTATTACCTGTTTTTCATGGGTTGGAACAGAAAATCCATACCTACATATGAAGGATTTTGAAGAAGCGTGTGAAACATTTCAAGATAATTCTGAACTGGCCAAAATGAAACTTTTTCCTTTCTCTGTAAGGGATAAAGCTAAACAATGGCTAAATTCTTTAAAAGCTTTTTCCATGCCCAATTGGCAGACTTTCCAAAATGAATTTTTTAGAAAGTTTTTTTCCTTACACCGGACTAATACACTCAAAAGACAAATCATGAATTTTTCGATAAAAGAAGGAGAAACTTTTTATCAAAGTTGGGAAAGATTCAAAGATCTACTCCCAGACTGCCCCCACCACTCTTTTAAAAATTGGACTTTGGTAGGATTTTTCTATGACTCCTTGCCAACTAGACTACGTCAGTTTGTTGAAATGATGGCGCAAGAAGAGTTTATGGGTAAAAGTCCGGAGGAGACATTAATTTCTTTAACACCATATCTAATAGTTCTCAGATGTGGGACTCAACCGTTCTTACCACTGTCGAGTCTAGACCATCCACTTCCCAAGGAGGAAAATATTTCTTAAGAGAAGATGATGACCTGAGAGCAAAAATATCCAGTTTATCTCGAAAGCTTGAAGCTTTAGAGATGAAAAAAATTTATCAAGTTGAATTAGGCCCGCCCACAGAACAAGTGAGTGGGATTTGTGCATTGACAGGATATCCTACTGGGGAATGTCCTACCATCCCTGCATTCAAAGAAGTCTTGCTGGAACAATCAAATGCAATTTTTAATTTCAACAAGCCTTACAACAACCCATACTCTGAAACATACAATATAGGGTAACGAAACCATCCGAACTTCAGTTGGAGGAACACACAACCAACTCCCATGAACCAATCACAAAATTCACAACCACCACCTCAAGGACCTCCTGCATATCAACCATACCAACCACCGCACAAAAGGAACCTTGAAGATACACTGAACCAGTTCATGTAATCTCAAATGAACTTCAATGCACAGACCACTCAATCCTTCGAAGATCTGAAAAGCCACATCCAAAAGCTAACCCAATCCATGACTACACATGAGAAGGGCAAATTTCTTGCCCAACCAAAACCACCACAAGGCCAATTCCAAGTGGAAACCCATCAATCATGGATACCCCACAAAGCCAAGCCCAATATATCACCACACTGAGGAGTGGCAAGGTCATTGATAAAACAATTAGAAATATGTTAATTCCAAGATCAAGACCTAAGACAGCCCAATCCATTGAACCAATTAAGTATGAGCCAGAATCGCCAAAACCAAAAGAACCTTCATGTCCGATTCCAGCTCCTTTCCCTCATAGGCTTAAAAAGGCCCAGAAAGTGAACAACAACCCAGAAAATTCACGAGCTGTTCAAGCAAGTGAAAATCAATATTCCACTTCTGGATGCAATCCAACAGATCCCATCTTACGCCAAATTTCTAAAAAACTTGTGTACAGTCAAGAGAAGCCAGAATGTCCAGAAAAGAGTCTTCCTAACTGAACAAGCCAGTGCCTTGCTACAATGCATAACCCCTCCAAAATACAAGGACCCTGGATGTCCAACTGTCTCATGTGTCATTGGAGATTTCAAAATAGAATAAGCATTGTTAGATCTTGGGGCTAGTGTTAATTTGCTACCTTACTCTGTCTACCAGCAGTTGGGACTGGGAGAACTAAAACCCACTTGTATCACACTCCTGTTGAATCCCGAGGGGCATTGTTGAGGATGTACTTGACCAAGTGTATAAGTCTATCTTCCCTGCTGACTTCATCGTTCTAGATACTCAACTAGCATTACATTGAGAGAATCAAATTCCTGTCATCCTTGGTCGACCCCTCTTAGCAACTTTTAATGCACTAATTAATTACAGGAATGGAGTCATAAAATTAACCTTTGGGGATCTGACTCTTGAACTAAATATTTTCAATATTGCTCAACACCCAAGAGAGGATGAGGACGAAGAGGAAGTAAACTCCGTTGAATCGTTGATACAAGAACATCTGAGTAACACATTCTGTGAAACTTTGACCAACTCACCTCTGATTGAGTCTGACTCAGCTAAGTCAAATCCAAAAAGTTACCCTACTCATACTGTTGAAACATGGGTGCCCAAATTCGAGGAACTTTCACAAAATAGCACAAAGCCAATCTCATCAAGTGACAAGCCACCTAAGCCTGAATTGAAACCTCTCCCATCCGACCTCAAGTATGCATTTCTAGGAGAAAACATGTCATACCCAGTGGTAATCTCATCTAAGCTCACAGACTTGCAAGAGTCTAAACTGAATGAAGTTCTTAAAAGACATAAAAGCACCATTGGGTGGACCATCTCTAACTTGAAAGGTATAAGTCCGTAAGTCTGCAATCATGCAATATATCTTGAAGAGGACTCAAAACCCTCCCGTCAAATGCAAAGAAGACTGAATCATCACATAAAGGAAGTTGTGAGAACAGAGGTACTCAAACTCCTAGATGCAGGAATAATTTTTTCCATCTTCGATAGCAAATGGGTAAGTCTAACACAAGTTGTGCCCAAAAAGTTTGGGGTCACAATGGTCAAAAATGATGCCAATGAACTAGTGCCAACTCGAATCGTCATAGGATAGCAAATGTGCATTGATTACCAAAAACTGAATTTGATAACTAGGAAAGACTATTTCCCTCTCCCATTCCTTGACCAAGTTCTAGAAAGAATTACAGGCCATGAATTTTACTGTTTCTTGGATGGGTATTTCGGGTATGATCAAATTGAGATTGCCTTAGATGATCAGGAGAAAACCACATTCACATGTCCCTTTGGAACCTTTGCATTTAAAAGAATGCATTTTGGACTTTGTAACGCTCCTGCAACATTCTAAAGGTGCATGCTAAATTTTTTAGTGACATGGTTGAAAATTTTTTGGAAATATTTATGGACGATTTCTTTGTCTATGGTGACTCATTTGATCTATGTCTGGAAAACTTAGAAAAAGTCTTAGTAAGGTGTGAAGAAGCCAATCTAGTGCTTAATTAGAAAAAATGTCATTTCATGGTAACACAAGGCATTGTCTTGGGTCACATTGTGTCGTCTGAGGGCATGAATGTTGACAAGACAAAAATTGATCTAATTGAAAACTTGCTAGCACCTAAGACTGTAAAGGATGTCCGATCATTTCTGAGACATGAAGGTTTTTACAGGAGATTCATAAAAGATTTCAGTACTATAGCCAAACTCATGTGTCATCTCCTAAGTCAGGATGTAACCTTTGACTGGAATGAAGCTTGCCAGGAAGCTTTTCAGAAACTAAAGGGCATGTTAATTTCTGCCCCAATAATGCAACCCCCTGACTGGACTCTACCCTTTGAACTAATGTGTGATGCAAGTGATTATGTTGTAGGTGTTGTATTGGGGCAAAGAAAAAATAAGAAATCCCATGTAATTTACTATACAAGTAAAACTTTGAATGATACTCAAATGAATTGTTCAACAACTGAAAAAGAATTACTTCCTGTAGTTTTTACTTTGAAAAAGTTTCGTTCTTATCTGTTTGGGTCTTCTATTATTGTTTTCACTGACCATACAGCCCTAAAATTCTTGCTCACAAAGGAAGATGTCAAACCAAGGCTCTTAAGATGGATACTCTTACTTCAAGAGTTTGATCTTATCATTAAAGATAAGAAAGGGGTCGAAAATGTGGTGGTAGACCATCTGTCCAGATTAACTTATGAATTCCATAAGGAAAGACTGCCAATCAATGAGAAATTCCCGGATGAACAACTGTTCACAATTGATGAAATCCCATGGTATGCGGACATTGCAAACTTCCTAGCTACTGGAACATTCCCTCCTCATTCACTCCCATGGACAAAAAGAAATTTTTTAGGGAGGTTCGTAACTTCTTTTGGGAAAATCCCTATGTATTCAAATACTGTAAGGATCATATTATAAGACGTTACATCCCAGCTCAGGAAAGCAAACAGGTAATATCATTTTGTCATTCTGAAGCATGTGGTGGCCACTTTTCATCAAGAAAAACTGCCGCAAAAATATTGAAGTGTGGATTGTACTGGCCCACGCTTTTCAAAAATGTCCATGCATTTTGTTTAACATGTGATAGATGCCAAAGATTAGGAAATATTTCAAAAAGAAACATGATGCCTTTAAACCCAATTCTGGTGATTGAAATTTTTTACTGTTGGGACATCGATTTTATGGGACCATTCCCACCTTCCTTTGGCTATCTATACATTTTAGTGGCAGTATACTATATATCCAAATGGGTTGAGGCAATTACATGCCGAAATAATGATCACCAAACGGTGATAAGATTTTTAAAAGAAAATATTTTGTCCCGATTAAGAATTCCGAAAGCAATCATAAGTGATGGGGTTCTCATTTTTGCAATCGTCCCTTCTAGAATTTGATGAAAAAATATCTAATTTTTCACAAAGTTGCAACCCCTTATCACCCACAGACTAGTAGACAAGCGGAATTAGCTAATCAGGAGATCAAATTAATTTTAGAAAAAACGGTGAACCCTAATCGCAAAGATTGGTCGTCGAGACAGACTGATGCACTTTGGGCATATCGAACTGCTTTTAAAATAATTTTGGCATGTCTCCCTATCGATTAGACTATGGAAAACCGTGTCACCTACCTGTGGAATTGGAACATAGGGCATACTGGACCATTAAAACAATGAATTTTAACCTGGACAAGGCTGGACTTTCAAGAAAACTTCAGATAAATGAATTGGTGGAACTGAGAAATAAAGCTTACGAAAATGCTAAAATTGCAAAGAACATGATGAAAGTTTTCCATGACAAGAACATTGTACGAAAATCTTTTGAACCTTCTCAGAAGGTCCTGTTGTTTAATTCAAGACTACGCCTCTTCCCTGGTTAGTTAAAATCAAAATGGACTAGACCTTACATTGTCAAAAAGGTGTTTGATCATGGAGCAATAGAAGTGGAAAACCCATCAAACGGTAATATTTTTACTGTTAATGGTCAGAGGTTGAAACCATTTTTGGAGGACTTTGTTAAAAATGTGAAAACCATTAATTTAATGGACCCTGAATATCCCTCTGAAAATCACGCCTGTCGACACTCAAAAGGATCGGATCAGGTAAAAACCTGACCCGAGGAGACACCATCATGAGACTCCCACCATATTTTTTTTTACTTTTCCCATCTGTCTCCATTGAGCCCCCCACCACCGCCTTTTTCTCTCTTTCCCTCTTCTTTTTATTCATCCTCTTCTTCTTTGCTTTCTGTCTCGCTTCGTTCTTTCTTCTCCTTCTTAATTCTCTTCCCCCTTTGTCTGCGAAATCGACCATAACCAAGCGAAATCATGTCCATGTACCCAGAAGAGCAGATCCCTATTCTGATGTTGTACATTGTTTTACTCCAGTTGTGTATGGGTATATTACTACTTTTCGCAATCACATACAAACCTTACAGGCCTAACGGAGGCCAAGATCTGAACCGAAAGGATTAATGGTTGCATTTGAATTTGTAGGTATCTGAAGAAGCACGGGTCACTGCAGTTCAACCTCATTTCCAAGATCCATACTGGTAAATTCGAAACATTGAGGACAATGCTCAGTTCAGGTTGGGGGGTGTGAGAACTTGTAGTTCATATTTTTCTCGTATTTTGTTTTTGTTTGTACCCATGCCATAAAATTTTTTGTTGTTGTTGCCTTGCTATATCTGAGGGTCAGTTTAAATTGTCTTTGTGACTGGCAGACGTTAAAGAACCAGATAGTGAGTCTAGGAATCATGGATGTTAAACTTTTTTAGTTTAGTCTAGGAGCTCTGTGCAATTTTTCTTCAGATGTGCATAATGTGATCATGAGAAAAGCAAGACTGGTAAGAAAAAATGAGATCCAAGAGCAGCAAGCAAAACCCCTCTGTGGCAGAAGCATTTTTGCTAAACGCCGACATGCCAAGAGACTTGGTGCCTATAAACAGTGTGGCCATGTACTTCATGATAAAAGATACAATCAGTGTTCTGAACCGATTTTTGGTCGCGCACTCGATCGATTAGACTGGATAGTGAATAGGCAGAGTAAGGATTATCCTGACACACCATCCTATTCCAGTGTTATGCTTAACCGGTTTGTGCGACAAGAGATTAGAAGAGTCACTGGTAGTTCAAGCTACACAGAAGATGACTCGGATTAAGATTGTGTCCTGATAAGCTGTGGAAAAATTGTGTTTTGAGGAATGAAAGCCAATGGTCTGAATTTTGGTAAATAGTGTGAAATTTTTGTACATATTTTTCTATTTTTTTACTGCAATGAAAATATGGGCCAAGTAAAGAATGTCCCAAAATGCCAACATCAAGCGTGGGTGGGGATTTATCTTGAGATGCCATGAATTTTTATTTGTGTGTTTAGCTTTCTCTGATTGTGTATAGTGTAACAGACAAAATTTATTTTTGATCCACCGTTCGAACGTTAGTTACGTTCGAACGGTTGCTGCTCGCAGTACTTTGCCTCTGATAACTTCTCTAATGGAAACACTATTAAAAACACAAAGTACTGGGAGCAACACATTTTATTTTTTTGGTTCACCGTTTACGTTCGAATGGTTGCTGCTCGCAGTACTTTGCATCTGATGAACTCTCTGCTAAAAACACTATTGAAAACACAAAGTACTGAGAGCTAGCACCGTTCGAATGTACATTAACCGTTCGAATGACAGTTTAAATTCTTCATCTCACGTTCAAACGTTTACATCGTTCGAACGGTACGACGCAGAGTATAAATACTTGAGCGTCTGGTTCATTTCAAAATCCCTAAAATCTCTCTAACCCTAAAGTTCGTTTCTCATTTCCCATACCTCAATCTTCCCTCACACCCCAAGAAACACCAATTCGAACTACCCCTACCCATCTTCAACTAAAAAAGCATCAATCCCAGACCAGGACCCCCAAAAATTTCAAACCTCCTCCAGACGGCCACCGTTCGAACGCTATGCCTCGGATGAAGATTCCTGCTAGGTGTGCTGAGGAGGTTATCCAAGAAGAGCAAGGCAGGGAGAAGAGAAAGAGGTATGATCGTACCAGATTTCCAACTGCTCTAAAAGCTGAAAGGTATGAGCAATTTTTTAGAAACCAAGCTGTGGTGTGTGAGAGAGACATTGTAGTCTCTGATTTTGCTGAGTTGGGTCTGTTGGATGAGATGGTGAGAAGAGATTGGATTTGGCATTTGAGGAATGGAGGGAGGGCCATTGTTGACATGGTGCAGGAGTTCTACTCCAATGCCGAAATCATCAATGGCACCATACAGACCTATGTACGGGGAAATCACATCAAGGTGGACGAGGAGTATCTCAAGGAGATAAGACCAAAAATTCCTCGAGTGAAAAACCCTAAATACCCTCCTAAGAAAAACGTTGAGTTGGATAAGGTAGACAAGGAGCTGATCGGGGATATGGATTTCTCATGGGCTAGGAGAAACTTTTTGAAACAAGGAGAATTGACCGACAAGTATAGAATGCTCAATTTGATTGCGGTCTCTAACCTAGCACCTCTAAAAAGAAAGAACGAAATTTTGCCAGAAATGGCTTGCCTCTTCTATGCTATAGAAAAAGGACATAGCATCGACCTTCTCTCCCTCATCCTAAATGAAATCAAGAAGGGATGCAACGTGAAGAAAAGGGCATTACCTTTTGGCATTTTGGTGATGGAGATTTGTCTAGAGAATGGAGTATGGGAGAGGCCCAAGATGGATATACAGTTGCCAATGAGGCAGCTTAACAAGGGCTCGTTCAAGAGAAGCCGTGGGCATAGTGACCCCTCAGTAAGAAGGCAAGAAATGCCACCAGCTCAAGGAGGGGATGAAGTACAAGAAGAACTTGACCGAGAGGACGAGTGAGAGATGGATGAGGAGAGAATGCAGCCTGATCAAGCAGGGCCTAGCTCAAGCACCCGGAGGTCCCTTAGGGAGATGATTGGGATTGAGACCAATCAAGTTGCGATTCTACGACAGCAAGCTGAGATCTTCAAACAATAAGAGGAGATTCTTAGCTATCTTAGGGGTGGAGCTAGGAGAGATTGAGAGGAGATTCATGTGTTGTTGTGCTTGTTTGTTTACCTTTCTTTTGTTTAAGTTTGTTTATGTGTTTTCTTAGATGGTTTCAAGTCTTATGTTATTTTTCTGTTGCTTCTTTTGGATAAATTGGATCATCAATGATTGATGTGCCGAATGATCATATTATATGAATGGAATGATTCAGTTTATCAATTTTTGTTAAAAGCATTTGTAAAATTGGCACTTTAGTAAAATTGGCATTTTAACATGTGGATTTTGAGATTGCTTGTTAAAGTAACTTATCGCATGATCCGTTTGACACACATGTTGGCAATCTTGACCTCAGGTCACAATTCTTTTAACTGATATTATTTCTATGCTTACATTATCAAATAAACATGAGTATTTTTTGTTCTCAAAGTACACGATGATCAAACTAGAAAATGGAATCGGTAGATAACCGACATTCCCTGTCAAACCTGACATGATCAGTGAAGATTACAAAGGATACCATGGTTAGTTTTGAACCTTGCGATGCTTCAGAGAGAACACCAACATCTACTCAAGAAAGGTTTTCTTTCATCGCCTATCTTTCAATAATCTCATTATTTTTTGTTTTGATTGATACAACTAATGTGATCTATTGGCATATCCTGCAATAAATACAGGCAAGACGACACATGTATATGCACATACTTGAGATAGGTTCTTAGGCCATCTTTGGATCAATTTTGAGCCTCAGTCATTCCTTTCACAAAAGTACGACCCTAGTCAGCCATGATTGAGCCTTCAAAATATAAATTCTTTTTCAAAAAGCCCATATGATGACCAAGCCACAAGGAAAAATATTTAACCTACCTTGCTATCTAATTTTCTTACACCCTCGTATAAATCTGAAGGATACAAGAAAAGCAAGGAAACTAGAAAATATATTGGAGGCTACAGTTCCACGAAAAGAAAGGCGGTGAAAACAACCGAAAAAAAAAAGAAAAAAGAGGTAGAGAAACAGGGAATTACCAAGAAAGTGAAAATTTGGGAAAATGAAAGAAAGAAATCCCATTCCCAAAAGAAAATCCAACCAGAGGTGCGCTAAAGTGCATAAAAGAGATAGCATTTTTGAAACTCTATTTACGTCATTTCATTAGCCATTGACCTCTAGCCACATTACAACCTATAAAAGCCCTAATTGATCTCAAGTCTGATGCATATGCACGTTGTTAATCACAACTTGGGGTATGTTATATAGCATTTCGTTATTTGTATCAATATTCTTCCATGAGGTTATGCCAAGAACATGACGAGTCTATTTGCTATAAAGTCTCACTCCTTTACTAAATTACGCATGCAATTTCTGATTGGCCATCTTCTGATTACATACTCAGTGAGAAACAAGTTACCATAGTCAGAGTGAATCTTTTGTTGAGAGCATCCCTATGAGAGATTTGGAAGTCAAAACTATCCATGAAGGGTGATTAAAGTGGAATGTTTGTTATGCACCAATTCTTGTTTCTAGAAAGATCATCCTACTGCAAAGGAAATTTCAAATGCTAATGTGTCAAAAGCTGATTTTTGCATAGGGATAATACCAATGGTGAAGAGCATGCGGAGCTTAAAGTCAAAATTAAGGGATGGGTGTCTTAATGACCATGATGATAATTTACGTTAATCAACAATCTCAACGTAACATTTGTTCGACCGAAGTTTGTGGGTAGCTTCACTGAAAACCCTCACGAGACAACACTCGTCCCCTAGAGTAAACCTAGAGGTTTAACGGCTTGTTGCATAAGCTAAATGCAATCGGATAACCTACGAAAAAGGTGTTAGAAATAGATTTACATTTTAATTGTTGTATTACTAGGTACTAGCAATATCTAGGTTGGGGGTGTGATTAATACTCAAATATAGCGTATTCCTATACCCCTTTTCGGACTAATTATACTTTGATGGAGTTTAATTGATGAGGTTTTAGGTCATAAAATGAACAAGGATTCAAGGTCATTAAACAGAGCCATTGAAGGCAAAAAAAACTCATTAGGGAACAAATTGCAAAAGCCTTGAAGAAAGAACCAATGTTCGAACGTCATAACCGTTCAAACGGTGGTAAGAAACCAAGCCAGTTGTTACAGACCACGAAACAGCCAAGAACCAAAGTCCTGAGGAACAGAAAAAACGTTCGAACGTTTTGTAACCACCATTCGAACGACCACTGGAGCAAGGACAAGATTAGACTGACTGAAGACATGGTGTGTTGCAGACTTGCAGTCAGAAGGCCCAGGCACTTGAGTGCCACGTTCGAACGCCCAAACCGTTCGAACGGTCCCTCGAATTATTGGAGAGACAGAGCAATCAGACTTTGCTTGGACTTTGAGGGAGCTTTGTACAAAGGACCTGGAGGAAGATTTGCACAAGAAAATCACGTGTCTTCTGACCTGAATGGCAGACAGTGACAGCATCTGCCGTTGAACGATGTAGAGCACAGACAGAAAAATCGTTTGAACGCCCAAATCGTTCGATTGGTGTGGACAGACTGCCTGCAGAGTGGTTGGCTTTTCACTTTGACTTTGACGCCCAGCTCTATTCTTTTACCCCCTCCCCTGCCTTCTCCTTGCCTATATATACCCTTAGTTTGGGGAGGGAGAAGGGGAACTTGGCACAAAACACTTGGTAGCCAACATTTCTCATTTGTAGTTCTTCTATTTTGTCTTATTATTATTCCTTTGCTAGTTAAATCCTTATTCCTTTTCTTTCCGTTAATGCTTACATTTACAATTGCTTAAGAGTTGTAATTCCTTTAATTACATTTAGTCTTTACGTTTATGCTCTTGATTTACATTTATGTCTTTAGTTACTCCTAGTCTTTACATTTATGCTTTTACATACACGCTTTTAATTATGTCTTGCACTTTCATTATTTGAGCTCCCTTCTTGCTTAGAAGAGTGAAACTCTTCCACTTTTCCAAAGCTTTACCAAAGCTGTGAAGGGTGGAACGTGATTCAATCATTCTTCGTTGAAGATTAGCTCCTTGTTAACTATACTTTTACTTTGCGCAGTCCTCTACTTAGAGGGATGAGCATCACTCACTTTTCTAGCTTTACCAAAGCTATGAAGAGTGAGTAGTTTTTCATTCACTCTTTAGTAAGAGGTGAAGGACATGTAGTAATTATCCGATTATTATATGATGCTTTGTTCTAATGTTTAATGTTTATATCCCTTTGCTTATTGGATGATTGATTGCATCTAGCAAAGCTAAGGTACTTTGTATAATCGAAGGTCTTTCTATGCCACGAATGACTCTTGTATGGAAAGACTCCTCGGTTCAAGGCAAGTACCCTGGCTAGATCTTCATGACTACCCTGTAATCATCACCATTATCAAGCTTCATTTAAAAGGATGGAACATTAAAATCATGGTTGGA
>CM042190.1:5481024-5492694 GCA_023539305.1 Ilex asprella | reverse complement strand
CACAACCATTTGATGGTGGCTACCTAAGCTTAGAAATCCAAGGAAGAAGATGATGAATAGTAATTAGAAAGTTTATTTTTTTGCATTTTCCTCTCCATTCAAGTTGTAGTAAGCTTTTAATCTCTTGTAATATTTAACTCTTACACCTTAATGTCATTTACTTCAAGTTCTTTTCAAGTTTAATTACATGTTCTTCATTTCACCATTGTTTTTCATGTTTTTCTTCATTTCCTAGCTTTAAAATGGGTATTGTATATTTTTCTTCATAGCTTAAGATTTCTTGCTTTAAGTTAAGTTCCATGCTTCCTTTCTTCATTATGTCCATTTACATTATGCTTGTCTTTCTTTTTAAACATGAATAGCTAGATTTTTAGTTGGCTAATCCAAGGGAGACCTCCTCTTGGGTTTTCCATTTCAACTCATTCTCTTCCTTCCCTTATGAGTCCAATGATTCGGTTTGACGAGGTTGAGAGTGGATAAGTTGGTAAGCCTTTGATATCCCGTAGGTCTAGCCACGGTTTATACTTAGATACTCACCAATCTTGTCCCTAGCTTCCCCCGAATCAATCGTTCATTCGTGCTCTATCGGAGGAGGGATTAGAGTTGAAATTGTATTCCTATTGGAGTGACTTCTTGGGTTTGCCAACATTTGTTTCTCATTGCATTTTCATTAAGAACAAATCTCATTAAAACCAACTACAAGATTTTACATTTTTTCCTTTTGCAACAAAATCACCTTCACACAACTCAACCTTCCTTCCCTGAGGAGATGACATTGGAATACTCTTCCAAGTAAAACATCGACATTCAAAAGACTCCTTGCGATTGGGGGAGCACTTTTGTTCACATTTCACATTTCACACATTTTGTTCATTTCATTTCATACCACCCTTCCGTTGCCCTTTCTCTTGCATGAATTCGAGTGAGAGTGACACTCACCCACACACATAAGCCAACTACATATTTAAGGGTTCATGTTAGGAGCTTAGGAACAACAACATTTTTCATCAATCATTTTTGGCGCCGTTGTCAGGGAAGGTTAAGCGTCAAGTTCAAAGGTGATTTTGGGCGGCATAGGTAAGTCTCGTGATTTTCATCATGGGTCAAGGTATGTCGTCTCATTTGAAAATAGGTTGTAAATAGTTTGTATTTTTTTTAATATCGTATAATTTTTATGATAATATATTAAATGCCCCATATTATGAAAATATGTGTGAGATTTATGATGAGTATGGGCACATCACTAGTGAGTACCCAATAAATGCCCCGTGTTTTGAAAATGTTTGCGAGATTTGTGGTGAATATGGACACATCACTAGTGAGTTCCCAATAAATGCCCCTTATCTTGAAAAAGTTTGCGAAATTTGTGGTGAGTATGGACACTTCACTAGTGGGTGTCAAATAAATTATCCGGTTCAAGATTTTACATGCGAAGGTTCTAATTCATTTTTGGCCTCTGAAAATTTTTACCCCAACCATTATGTTACACCGAGTTATGGTCGGGAGAATGAACCTCATAATTTTTCATCCAATCTCACACCACCAAATGAATTTTTTCATTATCCAACATATGAGGACTCAACTGAACAAGAATTAGAAAATACTCTTTACGAGTTTATGCAATACCAAATGGAATTCAATGCCCAAATAACAAAAGACCTTATTATATTGACTCATGCTATAAGTACTATGTGTGAAGGACAACATCTTGAGTATAGTCAATGTATTAAGCATGATCACCCCAATGGAATGCAAATTGATGTTGAATCTTCCACCACTCTTGATTGTGAAAACTTTAATAAAGTTATTATCTCACATGAGGCTAATGCTCCCAAAGTCATTTTTGCCATTTATGAGTGGTGTTGAGATTCACATTTCGCAACTTGGGGAGGGCATTGCAATGGAGTTAAGTGAAGAAACTTTTAAAGAAAAATTGTATACTCCATTGTTTGAATTGCATAAACTTGCCTACACATCTATTTGGTTGAGAATTTTGAATCAACATCCTTTCTATGTTTGGATAGATGGCTTAAGAAGGGCATTCATACACCAAAAAAATGTTAAAACCAAAAAAAATCAATGGGCGCAAGCTCATATCCGAATTGAAGCCGAATTGACTTGGCCTTTTTGTTTTATTTTCATGTACATAGTAGTTAGATTTCTTTTTTTGTTATATTTTCATTTTTAATGTTGTAGTGTAGATTTTAGCATGAAGGTTGTTTACCTCTTCCTAATTTGGACCCATTTCACTTGAGCATTATTGTAGAAAATCTTATTGAGTTTAATTTTCTAGTCTAAGTTGGAGGGTGTAAACAAGTTTTTTTTTGTGTTTTATTTTTAGTTGATGAATATATAAAAAAAAAGAAAAAAAAAGGGTATCTCATTTCCCATGTTACTTTCATTTTTCTCATTGCATGATTCTTTGTGCATTGAGGATAATGCATAGTTTAAGTTGGGGGGTGAGGTGCACCATTCACATGTTTCACCACTTTTTGTATAGAATAATGGAAAATGTGAAAATTTTGAAAATTTTGGTTCCAATATTAAACTATATTCCCCTATCCTAATGGTTATGGGATTTGTGATTAGTTGATCTTCATTTTGAACTTTGAATACATGAGCACATTATAGAAGTTTATCCTATTGTTAAGAGTATCACATACTTGTTTGCTTTTGAACTCAACCATAAATGCACCATGAACTTATAATTTTGGCAATTTACAAATTGAGTTCACATTTTAGTGTTTGACATGAATAGTGGAGATGAGTAAGTACCCATGTGAGCTTTAGTGTCAATTCTTGTTGAAGGGAACTTACATTTACTCAAAGAACAATTTTTCAAATTTCAATTTGTTCAATAATCTCATTATGCTTGTTTTGGTTAGGTGCATTTGGATAGTTGATTGACTTGTCTTGATAAGTACAATGGTCCCCCATGTTTATCTAGAAATGATCTTAGGCCATCTTTAAAATACTTTGAGCCTAAGCTTTTTTCTTGAAAAATTCTATCCCTAGTGCCATGTTTGAGCCTTATTGAAAATTCATTTCCATGCCACACTAGTAATCAAGCCAATGAAAATGACAAAAATTTACCTTACATTGGTTGTTCCTAAGAGTTGAATATGTGTGAACATGAAAAGAGAAGGAATGGTGATGTGAAAACCCAAAAAAGGGATAAATGAAGTTGAAGCCAAAGAGTTGAACTGAAAAGAAAAAAAAAACTCCAAGAAAAGGAAGAAAAATGGTGAAAAGAATGAAAAAAGAAAAAAGCAAAATGCTAAGGAAAAGAAATAAAAGAAACAAAGAGTGTAGTGATGAGTTTGGAATGAGAATCCCATAAAAAGGGAGATGTTTTTGAAATAAAAGTCACTCGGAACAACCTCTTTTGTTATCCTATATCCATCATTTCCCTTACCTCAATATCACCCCAAGGCCTCATTACAATTCGTGAAAGTCCTAAATGATCTAAAAAAGCATGGGGAATACACACTTTTAAAGAAAAAGAGAAGTTGATCTTGCTATCTAATGCCCTAACATTCCTTTCATGAGATTATGCCTAGGTTGTTTTATTTTTATGCATATACTTCATTTTTGGATTATATTTGAGTATACTTTGTTTTGAGCACAATATTCTCTCTCACTTATACACATGGAGAGCATGCCAAGATAATCGAAGTGTTATTCAGTGTGAGAGACACGCTTGGTGAGTTTTTCATCATAGCTTAATTTGGATAGACAAAGTCAATGTGAACTCTGCTGTGTAAATGTTTAAATTACATGTTCATTTTACACACACACGAGTTTGAAAATGAAGGTGTATGTGGATACTCTAGAATAGCATTTACGGCTATGATATGTCTCATGTGTGATTGGTTCGGGTGTTCGGATCAAGTTGTTGTTAAAATTTCATTGCTAGTTAGGGTAAGGGAATATGCTTTAAATATTGGATACTAGGAAAGGAAGTTTGTAGGTACCTTCACTGGAAACCTTCACGAGACAAAACTCGTCCACCAGGGATCACCTAGGGGTATAAAGGCTTGTTGCATGGGCTACAATTGCGGAATTAGAATATGTTTATTTTTTTTTCTTGCTTCTTACATTTTGTTTGCTAGGGACAAGCAAAGTTTAAGTTGGGGGGTGTGATGAGCGCATAAAATTGCAAATATAAAGGCCTTATTACATGCATTTTAACTCAACTTTGGCATCTAAGTACTTAGAGTTAGCCGGTTTTATGAATAATGTTGATATTTCGATGTTGTATGTTTTTATAGCTTAAATCATTGATTTTAGGACCTTGCAACTATGATGGATGTGTGGTGAAGGTATGGACACAATACATGAAGATTTGGAGACTTAAAAGTGAAGAAATCAAGGAGGTATTGGTGCTTGGGAACAAAGGCACCAGCAGCCACATTATTTGGAAGAAGAGCCTCGGTTTTCCTCCATTTTGACCATGATCCGCTCAGAATCTGAAAAAGTGAAAAACATGAAAGTTGTAGATCTGGATGTCTTATATATTGTGTCAAAAGTTCAGCACAATCCAACGGTTGGATCAAAATTAATGCCGATTCTACAAAAAGTAGTCCAGAGTAGAAAAACAATACCGGTACTACGTCCCGGTACTCTCCCCTGACCATGCCCGAACTTCCTGCAACTCAGCTCCACTTGGTTGGGGGTCCCACATAAACTTCTCCCACTTTCTCCCCAACATTTTCTTACACATTTCCATGCCTCTCTTACACATTTTAAAGACTTTGAAGGCCATTGCATTAATGAAGATGGGAGAGAAAGTGGGCTGCCAGGGAGTTGTTGGGTAGCTTGTGCTAGCCTATGTAACCCATCAATTTAACCTCCCATTGATGGGAGGCCTGCACACAAATGCTAGGGACCACCATGCACGAAAATTGAAGACTTACACTCCATTATATTCAGCATTACACAACCATTTGATGGTGGCTACCTAAGCTTAGAAATCCAAGGAAGATGATGATGAATAGTGATTAGAAAGTTTATGTTTTTGAATTTTCCTCTCCATTCAAGTTGTAGTAAGCTTTTAATCTCTTGTAATCTTTAACTCCTACACCTTAATGTCATTTACTTCAAGTTCTTTTCAAGTTTAATTACTTGTTCTTCATTTCACCATTGTTGTTCATGTTTTTCTTCATTTCCTAGCTTTAAAATGGGTATTGTCTATTTTTCTTCATAGCTTAAGATTTCTTGCTTTAAGTTAAGTCCCATGCTTCCTTTCTTCATTATGTCCATTTACATTATGTTTGTCTTTCCTTTTAAACATGAATAGCTAGATTTCTAGTTGGCTAATCCAAGGGAGACCTCCTCTTGGATTTTCCATTTCAACCCATTCTCTTCCTTCTCTTATGAGTCCAATGGTTCAGTTTGACGAGGTTGAGAGTGGATAAGTTGGTGAGCCTTTGATATCCCGTAGGCCTAGCCACAGTTTATGCTTAGATACTCACCAATCTTGTCCCTAGCTTCCCCCGAATCAATCGTTCATTCATGCTCTATCAAATGAGGGATTGGAGTTGAAATTGTATTCCTATTGGAGTGACTTCTTGGGTTTGCCAACATTTGTTTCTCATTGCATTTTCATTAAGAACAAATCTCATTAAAACCAACTACAAGATTTTACATTTTTCCCTTTTGCAACAAAATCACCTTCACACAACTCAACCTTCCTTCCTTGAGGAGACGAGCTTGGAATACTCTTCCAAGTAAAACATCGACATTCAAAAAACTCCTTGCGATTGGGTAGCACTTTTGTTCACATTTCACATTTCACACATTTTGTTCATTCCATTTCATACCACCATTCTGTTGCCCTTTCTCTTGCATGAATCCGAGTGAGAGTGACACTCACCCACACACATAAGCCAACTACATATTTAAGAGTTCATATTAGGAGCTTAGGAACAACAACATTTTTCATCAATCAGCAACTAGAATACCAAAACCAGCTCTTCTACCCCAAATTTCTCCTCAAATATGCTATATAAGGCTATTTTTCTTCAAATTGTTTTCGATCATTCACTTATCTGTGTCATTTTCAAGGTTTCTACCGATTGAAATCAGTTGAAAGCAAGAAGTTAGAGAGAAATCTGTAAAAGGATGGATCAAAGGCTAAGAATGAGAAGTTTTTCGAGTCGAACACAAAGACGTCAGTCTTCACAACCCGAAGCACCTCCGCAGCAACCCCAGCCAGGAAATGTCTACAATGTTGAGGTATTTGAGAATATTGAAAAACAAGTCTAGTATGAAACTTACTTCCTCTCTAAAACTATCATTCCTAAAAGACAAGTGATTTATGAAGATTTCAAAAATATAGGGGTTACACAAATTCTTGTTGCATGTGGATGGCTAAGTTATGCTAGATTTGTTGCTCCTGTTTATGATTGTTTGGCCCGTGAATTTTATAGCAACTCACAAATAAATGGGGAAAGAAAACTTCATGTGTTTGTTAGAGGTAGAACCAGGCTGAAATATTGAGGCTACTAAAAAAAAATTTGGTGGAGGCCCATCTACTTTTAGATCAGAGACACTGGAGATTCTACAGACCTTTGATATCTCTTACTCATCTTTAGTTTATGAACTTGAATTTATTTTATGTTTTGAATGTTGGTTTAAACTTGTTGTTAGTTAGTTAATGTAGAACTCATGTTTTTATTTATAAGTTAGGAGGATAATTTCGTATATGTAAAACCCAAGGTAAAATTAAACTTTTATGAATAAAAGGGTAAAATGGTAATTTATCACTATGATGCGAGTTACAAACCTGAATTATTTTAGAACTCGGATGACAAAATGGAACTCACCGTTGGATTCGTCTCGTGAAATCTAGTTACCATGTCAAATTTCATCGAATTCCGATATAGTCGGGTTTTCCGCATTTTACGAGGCGGTCAGGCCCCGGGAGACCCAAATACAAATTTTTTAGGAAAATTATGAGATTTTTAAAATAAATGAAGTCAAGACAAATTAAAAATAATTTGAATTTGAATCGGAGTGAAATTTAATCTTTTCAGAACGAAAACGGACCTGGAATTAAAAGGGTCGTGTGGCGCATTGTGGGCTAAGTATTCTAAAAATATAAATAAGAGAAAAATCAGATTTTTCCCCCATTTTTCAGCCATTGCTCAGCCAATAGAGAGACGGAGAGAGAAGAGAGGGAAAAAGGGAGAAAAGCTCACCTTCTCTCTATGATCTACGGAGCTACGGTGCTCGAATCCACTCGGGCTATGAACTAAAGTTGGTCTCCTCGACGAAGGCTACACACCTACACCAAAAACAAAGGCTTTCACCGAAGTTTGAAAACTGAAATTTTGGGGAAGCTTGGGAATGAGCTTGGGTTGAATTCTTGGAGCTTCTACGACTCGGCTCACGCTTCAAGAGGTAGGGGATTCTCCTACTTACGTTTATTCACCACTTTAAATGTTATGATGAAATGGGTAGGTTAATATAGGTAAATATATGACTTGCCTATAGAGTGATTTGGTTAAATGGGTATTGAAATTAGGTAGAATATATTCTATCTTGAAATGGGTATGTAGAAATTGTTTAATGTAAATTTTTTTTTTTGGTCAATTTAATGTAATTTCTTGAATTATATAAATTGTGGGCATATTATGTGTTTACATAATATCTTGATTTGAAAGTGTGTTATTGCTTAAAATGAGATAACATGCTTGGAATTGAGTTTTGGATAAAATGTTGATAAATGCATATTAGTTTATTGACATTGTGAGACATGAGAATTATATGCTTTTGATATAATTTGTCATGGATTATATGAATTGGGTTGGAATAGTTCATATGGCACACATAGCATATTGGACATCATATTGTAGTTGTAATGAAACATTGCATTGCATATGCACGAAAACATCGCGATTGAGTGGGTGTGAGTGCATGGTGTAGTCAACATCACACTTGGTGGATGACAAGTGGGCTCGAGTGAGCTAGGTCGATGACTTGGCCGAGTCGTACGGTTTACATGGTGCTGAGGGTTGGGGTTAACAAGAAGGGCTAGAAGATCCCTCGGGTGCAAGGCCCGGTGATTTGGATACGCACTTTCAGATGGTATTAGTCCACAAAGTATGTCGGTATACGCAGGATCGTTGGTGGAAGTCCATAAATCCCGTGTCGGTTGGGTGCCATAGTTGTAAGTCTATAAATACCCACCCCATAAAAGACCCCGGATTGATAATGTCATTTGATGTATAACATAAATGAAGGAATTATACACATGAAAAATTGCATATGTTGGAGAGTCGGGAAGGGCTCAGGATCATAGATGACGGGTAAATGTACACTAGCAATTGTATGTATCGAAGAGCCGGGAAAGGCTCAAGTTGGATAGTCAGAGGGAGTCTCATCTCATTCCATAGCATTGCATTGTAAATGTCCAACATTGATAGAATATCTATGCTTGGAATGTATGAATGGTGAATTGGCTGCATGCGAACATTTCATGTGCATTTGGGGTTGGGGAGTAGCCTATTTAGGAAATACTCTATTGAGCGTGGCTCACCCTTTATGGAAAAATATTTCAGGTACAGGGTCTACGCCAATGGAAGGCCCTCACTTTGAGCCTCGTGGATGAAGAAGCCAGAATGTGGCGTATTTTGAGAAAATTGTAAAAAATTTTATTTAAAATGGTTTTTGGCATATATATAGTGAAATCGTATGTGAACAATTGTAATAGGACTTGTATGAAATCTTGTATAATGTAGAAAACATCATTATACATGTTTGGGATGAAATGAATAAGTTTTTGAATAGATAGGAAATGGAAAATAAGTGAAACAGGTAGTTACTGGCAGAGCGTACCGGTACAGTGTTGTCCAGAAAGTTCGTCGTACCGGTACGCGTACCGATACGATGCTGTCCAGAAAGTTCGTCGTACCGGTACGCTGCTGACCAGAGAGTTTTTCGTACCAGTACGCGTACCGGTACAGTTTTCCAGTTTTTTTTGAAATCTTCAAGTCTTCTTGCTATGCTTTTGGACTGAGTTTTTGGGTTCCAATGACACAAATAGACTTAAATTGCTATTTATTGGGGTACCTTAGACCCCGGTTGAATTAGATGAATATAGAACTACAAATTTCAATTGTGGCAATAATTACTATTATGGAGAATGTTATTGACATGGTGTCGGGTTAAGCGATATCCATGAGTATTTCCGCGAGTTGACGAGTTGTCAACAGTTGATAAGGGACCCCTAGATTTTTGGGGTATCACAGTATAATTCACAGTTAAATTAGGTTATTATTCTCATACTTTGCAAGGATAGTTTTAATCTGATCACGCGGGATTTTCATATTTTAGTTGTATATTATCTTAATATTTTTATTTAAACTTATTTTATTGAGCACAAATAGATTTCTTTATTTTGAAAATCTTATGAAATATTACACTCTTGCATATATAGTAGACATGTATAACCTATTGCAAAATTTAAGCCAATCTTTCTTGGAGAGATATTCTACATCTACTCAAATAAGAATCTTCGATTCAACGATAAATTTTCTTTGAATATTCTCATTAGCTTTGTTTTGATTAGCACTCATCGAATTATATTGTTAGCATTTTCCTTGAAATTTTACTTAGAGATTATGCAGATGTATGATTTCTGGAAAATGATCTTAGGCCATTTTTGATTAATTTTGAGCATTAACCATTTCTTGTACAAAATTATATCCTTAGTAAGCCATGATTGATCCTAAAAGAATATAAATTATTTTCATGGAAACTGAGAAATACCCAAGCCACACGAGAATATATATTAAACCTACCTTTTGTGACGCCTCAAAAATCAGGGGTCCTTTGTTAACCGGTTGATCACCCATCAACCAGCAAAATACCCGTGGATACCGTATTACTCAATATCACGTCATTATGCCTTATTTATCGGGATCCATAATTTAACAAAAATTCGGTCAGAGTCTTATTTGTATGGGGAGCTCTACCCAAAAACATAACCTGTGCAATCACACAATCACATGACCCATCCGAGATCCAATATACAACATTGACCACACCGGTTCAATTTATCCTTACTCATATAACAACATTTAATCACATGACCTATTTGAGGTCCAATATACATCAAACATAGTCAATATAAGTTCAAATTATAATTCTTTTACATACATTACATGCCCAAAAATTAACTTTGCAAATGTTTTACAAGAAATGGAATAGCCACAAGTTGACTTTTCTTCAATATTTATGTCCTAATTGAGAGCCTTCCACCGGCGTGAACCCCGCACCTGATATGTTTTCCCATATAAAGTGAGTCACACTCAATAGAGTAACTCTTAAAGAGACTACTCCCAAACCTAGATGCGTATGAAATGTCACATGCAACATTCAATAAGCAACAACCATCCCAAACAAGAATATGCAATTCAATTTTAGAATTCTACTATGACATGCCATGAAATGAGAAGAGACTCACTCATTCACTTTAATTCGAACCCTCACTGGCTCTTATAACACAATGCAATGTCAATGTGTAATAAACTCGTCATTGATGTTATGCATCCAATGACATTTTTGTATGAAACAAAATCATAGCGGAGTTTTGGTTGCGCACCGCCGGTTTTACACACCGATACACTTTTTTGGACTTGCACCAACCGAAGTGTATAAACCAATAACCGGGTCTTGTACCCATGGGAGTATCTAGTCCTTCTTGCTATACCCGACACAAGTTTTTCTCGCAGCCCATGCGATTATGTTGAACCTTGGTCCAACTAGACCGAGTCCATTTGCCAACCACCAAGGATGGTGTTTGACCTAACAACAAGCATACACACCCACACTATTTGCCAACTCGTAGGCATCAAGCTGCAACTGTCATTAATTAACGTACTAGCAAAATATAGGGAGGTTGGGTGCATGCATTTTTGTTAAAACAATAATATTAGATGAATTTAAAATATAAACTTGATTAATTATTGTCATTATTTTAGAAAAAATTATATATAAATCCTCTGAAGTTTGTCACTTAATCACTCAGATCTCCTGACATTTGAAATATTACACACAGATCCCTTGATGTTTATACGTGTGTAGCACTTAGACATGTGTCGTCAATGTCTGTTAATATATCCGTTAGTAAATTACACTCAAATTCCTTGAAATTTGTAGGCTTGCAATATTTACACCCCTCAAGTTTAAAATATTATACTTAGACCAAAAATATTCCAATAAAAAATATAATATCAAGTATTTTAAATTTTACAATCAAAATTCATGCTCTATTATGATATTTATTGAAATAAAATCAGAAATAAAAATATATGTTTAAAAAATTATAATTAATATACAATTATAATATCTATTGGTATTTAATTTGGTCGGTTAAACGACCAAATTAAACTATCAAATTACTCCAATTAAATTTAGAATATATTGTGTTCATTACAGTTTGACCTATTATTTGATTTTTTTAGTTTATTTCAATAGATAGTATAATTTTATATTAATTAATTTTTTTTTAAAAAAAATAGATTATTATTTTTAATTTTATTTCAATAAATGTCATAATATAACATAAATTTTGGTTGTAAAATTAATGTTTTATTATGAATGAATTTGACCACTTGTTTTTTTTTTAATTTTATTCCAATATATAGTATAATTGTATATTAA